>JAGFPH010004105.1:4340-17121 GCA_018207615.1 Philaenus spumarius
ATGAATGTCATCGAAGAATACGAAATATACAAAGCATTTAAACAATCTCCAAATGACATTCTCAATGACAAGTTATCGTTCCAATCAAACTCATAATTCGAGACGACAATGTGATTTGAGTAACTGATAAGACCAACCCAATTAACTTGAAACCTGGGCCTTACTGTAATGCCAGTAGTTCGCGGACCAGAAACTGCGTGCACTTATGAAAGTTGGTTAAATCAAAGTTAATGTGTATATATTTATTTTTGTGTGTAGTGTTTTATGTTTTTTGTTAAAGTTTAATGTTTTGACGACCTCTACGGAGTGATATACTGATGGTGGAGTTTCGGCTCCGAAACGCGTCTTTGTAACAAGACAACGCATAGTCACATGACGGAACCATAAACGTAATAAAATTTATTACTCAATATATCCTATTTATTCTTTAAATTTATTAAGTTTTTTTTAGAAGTCCTTTGAAAATTAGTCAAAGACACAAGTTTAAAAACGGTCAAACGGCACCCAGATAAAATAGCACTCATTATTTGATTGTAAATATTTGTATTTAACTGCAAGTAATAATTTCAGTAATCTTCTTTTTTTAAACTAACACTTGAAGGTACGTACACACTTGTGCTCCACGAACTGCAGGCCGCTCGCCTGTGGTTCGTTGGAATAATCGTTAATTTCAACGAACCTCCGGCGATCTATAAGTAAACATTCAGTAAATCAGTATTAATTTTACAGTGAAGTTGTAAACATGTTGTAAATAATATTTAAAAAAAGGTTTCATTTTATTAACGGTCTTGTAGAAGGAACATAAAAACTGCTGTTTTCTGATTTTTTGTTTGAAATCTTTATATATATAATCCAAACACAACTCATCACAAAATCTCAAAAACCGGGGAACGGATTGGAATGAAATTTGGTACGTAGCTTCCACTAGGGCCCTAGGAGCTCGCTAAGAAAAGTTTTCAAAAAATTCGAAATTTTAATGGGGATTTGGGGGGGGGAGTCAAAGTTACTAAAAAAACCACCTAACGGATTGGAATGAAATTTGGTAGATAGCTTCCTCTATGGCCCTAGGTGCTCGTTAGAGAAAGGTTTTCAAAAAATTTGAAATTTTAGGGGAGTTTGGGATCGTCAAAGTTACTAAACAAAACCACCGAACGGATTGGAATAAAATTTGGTAGGTAACTTCCTCTAGGCCCTAGGTGTTCGCTATGAAAGGTTTTCAAAAAACTCGAAATATTAGGGGGGTTCGAGAGGTCAAAGTTACTAAACATCCCCATAAGAAATACATAGTGTAATATAATATTTATTGATATATTATTTTTGGTATTATACATAACTTTGATTTGTCGGTATATTAAAATTCGGCCAATTTAGAATGACCCAACGCTTCATATATGAATTAGCTGTCCCCTTTTAGTCATTTCCCCTGCTGCAAAATACATACCTGCATTATCGAATTTTTTCCAGACAAACCATTGCTCAGAGGAAATAAATACATATGACCTTTTTTATTGAAAAATACCTCCCCTACACGGTGGTATTTTTATTTTTCTCTATCTTCATCATAGCTCGAAATATTAAGGATAATCGAAAAAAAATTATAATCGATTTTTTTTCGACTTTGGGAAATCGATAGACTGGTAAACTTTTTTTAATGTTAATGTACATACTTTAAGGTACTTATATAAAAAAAATCAGCCATATTGCAAATTACTGGTAGTTTTAACCTATACCGACTGGGCTAAATAATGAATAAATATTTTACTTCCTGAGCTAATAACTTTTAAAATTTTACATCAATAAATGTTTTAGTTTCATTTATGAATTCTCTGGACGTTTTTCTATAAAAAGCTACTGAAAACTTTTGGATTTGAATATATTTGAACATTGTTGAAAAAAAAATCTGGGCGAATTAACAGGCCAGTTCTGCCACTTCCAAGATCAACTTATTTAATAAAGACTTTTATAATATCTTATTTGAATCACAACTTATGTTTTTCTGCTCCCAGGCTCTTCTCTCGTCGGTATGTATGAAGACAGCAAAGATATTATTTTTGTTTCATACTGGTCCGCAGATTCAAACATCTCTGCAAATATTTCTAGCCAAGCATCTTCTTTCTTCTTTTTATTTTATAATCCTTATGCATTAAGGAAAATAAAACCTTTCAAAATCCCGTCCAAGGACGACAAACCTTTTACGCTCTAAACATGAACGGCGAACATGCTAAGTGAGACAGGAGATGGATTGCCACGAGTGGCGCGCCGCGCGTGCACCCCGTGCAAATATGACGTATATATTGCGGACAAGTCGTGCAGAACGCAATTGTGTAACCACCTTTATACAAACTAACCTTAAATTCTTCCTAATCAGTTTCATATCGTGATGCCCAGATACCCACTACGAGACTCAGAAGTACGCATGCGTATAGCAGATTCATATCTGTTTTAAGATAATCTGTATCACACAAACTTTACGTCTATAATTAACTGTACGATACTGTTGAAGGATTATGTTATGCAGTTTGTGTTCTTCGAATATAATTAATTGTATATTCTATTACTAAAGAATATAAGTAATGAATTCTAGACAAATTTGTTCAATTTCAAATGCCATGTAGATAATTCCTTTTGTATTCTAAACACATGAGTTTAAATGTTTCTATGTAATCGTCGTTCAAAAATGTGCATTGTTTTACAGCTTAACGATATTTTGCTCATGTGTACAATCACTGATCTTTAATCTTAAAATTGGTTAATACAAATAGCAATTGCCAAGAAATGGCGAAAAATGTTTGCAGTGTTACTTTTCTCAAGAAAGTAATAAAGTTATTAATCTCACAAAAGATATATTATAGATTTAAATAAATATTCATATTTTAGTTTAAGTGGAATAACATATAAATTTTAATTCTTAGAGGAAGGTTTTGATAACATTTTCGATTTTTATGTATTTTTTTAGTGTTTGTGGAAAATATCGTAATTTAAATTTAAATCTATATATATATATATATATAAGCGAAATACCACTCACTCACTCATCACGATTTCTCAAAAACTACCGAACAGATTGGAATTAAATTTGGTATGTAGCTTCCTCTAGGTGCTCACTAAGAAAGGGTGTGAAAATTTTCGAAATTTTAGGAGAGGTTTGGGGGGATCAAAGTTACTAAAATCATAATTTCAGATCTTTTATTATTATGACAATAGTGCTTTTATTATTTAAGATCTATATATATATATAAAAGCCAAATACCACTGACTGACTGAACACTTAAAAATAATACAAATACGTTAAAAAGACTGAAAATACCAACCACCACTGCCAACGCCGTACGGGTCAGCTAGTACATATATATTTTTAAGTGTACCAGGAAATAATGATTTGTTTGAATAAATTTTAACTGTTAGTGCAGAGTGTGAACTTATCCTACTGACGTCGATCATTCTATAGGAAGACCAAGTGAACCCTATCAGTTTTATCAGCTATCGGTAAAGATTTAATGCCATCAATATAGTTACAACAATATATAATCTAATAATTGGTACAATCGCCTAGCTCCGTGCTAAATCGCAACGTTAAAAACTAGTTTTTATTAAAAAACTTTAAACCACTTAAATTTCACCTAAAATAAAAACAATTGAATGCTATTATATTACAAGATTTGTTTGATCCCATAATAAATTCGTCATTTACTGTTCTTTGACGAACGTCTACAAATGTATTCATAAACACTTTCTTCAGAGAAAACATTGCATAAACGAGCCGTGTTTAAAGTGAGACCTGATTTATTACGTTTTGATGGAAAGTAATAAATTTAAATGTTTTACAACTTACACTTAACGATATTTCGTAAATTTTTACTCTCTTCAGTTGACACTTAACCCTAGCAGATTTTACAAGAGTTAACTAATTTTCTTTGTATTGTAAATTTTCTAAAAACTGAAATGAGACGAAATAAAACCTTACGAAGATCACTCGCGTTTAATCAAACAAACTTATTCGCGATGCGATACATATAAAAATATGTTTACGTGATACAGCAAGGTATAACGGGCTATGTTCTAAGTTGTGTTTTGCTTTTATTGCACGAATAATTTATGCACTTTTAAAAGCTTATTTTTTAAACTTTTTTGAATAAAGATTTGCTAATAATTAACACCTCAAAGCTATCTTAATATATAATATTAAATGTATGAAACAAATTATTGATGTGACGAAATAACAGAGGTTTTGATTGAGAAAAAAATAAATATTAACAATTTAGACATTCTTAAAAAAATAATTAAAAATAGTTTTCGGAGGATTCTTTAGCTTGTTTGCCTCTAACAAGTATTTTCTGTTTCAGTGAAGTACCCAGATTGCAACTTGCAACGATATCCATGTGCACGTCTGTGGAGGAGGGTAGGGGGAGGATGTTTTAGTGAGTGGAGGTGAGTACCGTAGTACCTCTCAGGTGAGAGTTCTGCGTAAATGCATTTCATCCTATTGAAATGAAAAAGAAAAGAAAGATTCCTCCCAAAGCAACATTACTATTCAGCGCTAGTATGAAAGCAAACATGTTTTTAAATAATTTAAAATTAGATACCGTACACTTTTACTGTAAAGTATTATACAAGTGTACCTCTAACAAAAATTTTAATTTTGGATTTCTGAAGTATTTTCTGATATAGGGGAATGGGGTTTTAGCAACGATTTTCTTATAACCTTGAACATTGGACTAATCGTTCTTTTAAAATATTTTTTCCTGGTTTTATTAATATTGGTAATTTACTTTACTCCCATGGTTGAATTTTGTAAACTGTTTTTAAATGGCAATGAAGGAGTTTGTTACAAGATATTATTTCATTTTTTAATTTAGAATTTATTAAAAAAAATGTTTTGCAAAATTTTTAATTTTATTTTACTGTATACCTTATAATATGTAAATAATATAATTGCTAGTAAAATAAATAATCTGTTTTTATCAGCACACCATGTTTTTTAATGCCTTGAATGCGACTTGAATTTACTAGTTTTACTATGGATTTCATAATCATATATCTTTATTATAAAAAAATCTATTTTTAATTATAAGAGTATAAAAACTTAAGACAAGTAATAATGTCTGAAAAGAACGATGGTAGCAAAGAAGTATAGAGAACTAAATAAACAATCAAATGATTTCTAAACGTCTTTGTGCCAGTTACAATAATGAATACGAGGGACAACTTATAGTTCAAATAAATTGATTGCCAGAACCTAGATTCAAACCCACTCAGCTGTATTGTAGGTTCCAATTACATCAGTCTAGACGAGTATCTTTAGCAATTCGGCCATCCAGGATTTCTAGATTTAATAAAGTATGAACATGTTTGTTTGGAGTAATTAGTAAACGTAATTTTTTTTTGCACCCTATTAAATACTCTAATTATTTATGTAGGTTTGTAAATATTTAAATGGTTTTATTACAATGTTATATTATTGTTTTGGGTCGCTGAATTCAGTCTTAACTTAATTTAATTATGAATTTGGTAACTAAATTGTCTGCAATATTTATGAGTGCCTACAAAAATCACATCAATCTTCTTGAAATGTTTTGCAAATGCCAAAGTCCCTAGATAACACCTATATGATAAAATTGGTTCGGTAGTTGAAATTATGGCTTTTCAATTTCGACTTCATATTCGTTTAAGAAGTATAATATATATTTCTATTGGAATGAGGATATGAGTATTTTTCAAATCAAATGAAATCAGAAAGGTTTGTCTCTTAGCATTTATGACAAGAAGTGGACTTGGTGTGGATTAGGGTGATTTTATTTCCAATTGTTGGTTATTAAGGGTGCTCCAGTAAACGAGAAAGCGACCGAAAACGCAACCGCTTCTCACTGTATCCCTATCTAAACAATGCAATTTCTTGCAGCTGAACGCTTTGACATTGCCTCATTTCAAACCATTTTATAAGTCTATCTTTTGTAATTGAGTGATGAAAAAAAAAACTGAATATTCTTTATAAAATTTCGGATCCGGCTTGCAAATTATTTTTCATTATTAAATTTGTATTGTGTTAGGAAAAAAATTCAAACCTTGTACTTACAAAATGTCAATTGCATAACAAATAAAAAGCATTTAAAAAAATGTAAACTGCAAGACGGATGCGTTTTGCGATTGTGCTTAAAATGAGACCTTGCAAACGATTTTATAATAAAAAGTAAACGAAATAAATTGTTTGAAATTTAACATTGCTCTTACGGGATGAAAATCCGAAATAACCGCCACTACAGCAGACCCGTAAGTTTAAAATTTTGATTACAATGAGAACAAAATAAAGTTCAATCTAGAGTCACTCAAACATTTAATGTATAAAAACATTAAAGTGATGTCTGTTTAGTTTTATTCTATTGTCCTTTGTATTAAGAATTATAAATGCGCTATTGGTATTATGTATGAATCTAACGGAGGACGCTAATTTACATTGAATTTTGATTAATATATTTATTTTTCTAAAATTGCTGGAATAATCTACACTAAACTTGAAGCCATACTTTTAATATATTAATCTTCCAAATTAAATTAGCAGGTTTACGATATGTCAGGTTATAATAAAGTTTTATAAATTACTAAAATTAGTTCTCCTAAAAAAACTAACCTAACTGTAAGATATACTTAAATTATTTAACAACCTGTTTATGTAAATGCCACTTATAAATAGCCTACTTATAGGTGTCAGAATAAACAGCTAAAAACTCTAAACAAACATTGAGAAGTTCTTGAAACTATTTTTTAAAATTTTCTTAAAATTGTTTTTGTAAATTTCATTTATTTACCTCAAATTAGAAGCCATTTATTTATATTGTAATATAATACACTACAAGAGTGAACTGTTTACATTCATTTTATTGATCTTTTTGGTTATTTACTTTTCAAATTTTTGTTTGAATTATCAGGTAAAATACATATGTAATATTTTACTCTTCAATGAAACATAATAAAGGTTAAAGCATGCATGATTTACTAATTTAAGCATACTATATTAACAATAGCGGTTAGCGATTAAATTGATTATCTTCGTATCATTAACTAACCATATTATAATGGTATCTATGAAAAGTTATGAAATAATGGCAGATAAAAGTTTACATGACTATATCAAATCAATCTACTATCACTAATTGACGTAAAATCTATTGTTTTCCGTGTAATGTCATACGATTGTAGAACAAAAACGCTTGTATGTTTCAGTCCTTATAAACATTGAATTGTTTTATATTGTTTATGGTATTTTTATACATGGAAACCCATAATCTTGAATAAGAAACATTTTCCAAAATTTTGAGGAGAATTTATAAATTGTTAAATATGAAAGATATTGTATTGAGTTACTTAATTTAACAGAATTGAAAGACAAAACAAAAACAAATTATACATTTTTTATACATGAGAATTATTTATAAATTAAAGTGATATATGTTCAGTTGATCAATATTTTAACTAAGAAATAGGCCACAAAATTAATTTTTACGGTAGTAAAAAATAAACTTAAAATATATTTGTACACATTTTTGTATTGTTCTAACATAATTTGTTATGTTTGTTTCATTGTTTCTTATTTACGATTATTATTATTATTATTATTCTGATTATATATCAGAAATAATAACTCCGTAACTTAGTAAATGTTATTCAATTGAATTATAAATTAAACTAGATTATTTACTGACTCTAAATACTCTTTAGCGAGAAATTCTATTCATTATTATTATTAACTCAACTTAAATTAATTAAGGTTGGTTAGTTTCAGTAATTTTTATGAGATTTGTTTGCATTCTGATTTTTGTAATTTTATTACCATTCAATGTTTGTTTTGACTAAAAAATCTGTTTCAATAAATTTAGTATTTATTATTGGAGATAGCGAATACTAAATATGCAAAAAATCTGTTATGAGAAATGTTTGTAAACTTTAAGGGGGCACTCCACATTTAAAAAAATTTTCATTTTTTTTAAAGCAAACCTACTTATTTTATGTTTTATAATATGAGTGTTGGTTATAGTGACTTTTCCATAAGTTTTTCCCCCCCCCCCCCCGGTTAATTTTTACGGATTTAACTAGGCTTCACTGTGGCAGACATAACTCAAGATGTATTTGAGATGGCCCCATTTTTTTTCATTTTGAAGAGGGTATTCCATTCTAAAACCTGTAGTATGGATATTAAATTATATAAAATATTTCTGTAAAAAATATGTTATGTTATTTTTTTTATAAAAAATGTTAGTAAAATCTCTTTTTAATCATTTCTTAAAATCTTTATTATGGGAACTAATGTATACGCATACTACAGGTTGTACAATGAAATGTCCTCTTCAAAATAAAAAAAAATTATGAGCCTATCTCAAATACAACTTGAGTTATGTCTGCCACAGTAAAAAATGAAAACGTGAGAAACAAAACTTTCGGAAAACGGCCTAGAAAAAGACTCAGTTATTTGGAGAATATAGCCTACATATACGCGTTTCATTTTTAGATAAAATAAACTAATTATAAGCGTGTTATCTATACTTATTATATATCAAATTTTTCGGAAAATCACAGGGAACAAAACTAGGTGAAAACATATTTGTAATATTTTGTCATTTTTATCAATATTAAGGTGGAGTGCCCCCTTAAAATTAAGAAAAGAGTTTTTTTGATGAAAATGTTAAAATTAAACAAAGTTTATACTTTATGACATAAATTGTGTTAAACCTTAAACAAAGTAACTCTGAAAGCTCACTGATTTTTCTTTACATCAAAACCGTGAATACAGAAAAATTAGCTTTTTTGACTTTCAATACTCTTATATTTATTGTACGTACAAAAAATTACAAACATAAGTACAGTCACAAAAAACTACGACTTTGCTTCTAGCAATATTAACAGATGTAGACGTTACAGTATATGTGGTTAAGAAAAGAAGTACCTAAGATGAAAGCAGTTTAGAAAGAGAGAAATAACTGCAACGGTAATGAAATAATCGGTGGAGAATACAGTGTAAAAAAATCTTATTGCAGCGTTTAAATTACAAAATACTGATGTTCCAATATAATAAAGTAGCTGTCTAAACTTGTCAAAAATAATTAACCTTTCAGAAAATTTACCAGAAAATTGTTAAATACGAAATTTATACATTAAGCTTCCCTACTAGTTTATGCTGGTAATTCGTTAAAGACCTTATAATCTTCATTTCTCTATGTACCACAATTAACAATCAACTAAACTGTTAATTCCCAAATTGCAAATTGTTATAGTTAATACATTTTTTTAATATCAGAGCCAACTGCCATTAAGAAGGGAATATTTGACAAACAATTTAAAGTTTTATCAACATACATCAAACATTTTACAACTGAGTATACAAACTAGACTACAAAATAAATATACTTAATAACCTTACCTACATAAGATAAAAGAAGTAACTTCTTAACATAAATAACTTTAACTTGGGCTTGGAATTTTGATGTTATTACTTGTGTTACCGTTGTAAGCTATAGACATAGACAGCAATAAATCGTGTACTTAACAAACGAACTAAACTGTTTTTTCTAACTGGTATCACCTGTTTATCTAAAACTATTATTCTTGGAAAACTGTTATAGTTAAGCATGTTTTTTTATTATTTTTTTAGATCAAAACGACAAATAATGACAAGGTTTTTACTGTTTTGGTTTATCAAGCGCAAAAACAACAAAAGCCACTCAAATGGCATTTTCTTTCAGAAATGTTCCTCTTTTTTCTTCGAACAACCCCATTTAAAAAAAAATGATGCAACGAATAATAACCATCTAGATGCAACCTGAATGACCGTATTAAACAATCTGTACAAGGTTTATCGAAATTGGCTGGGTAATATTTTAGGTCTTCCTAATTTAAAGAGCACTATCAGCAGTGTTCCCGAAGTTTTGCTTCATTTTGAAGAGCGTTCTTGAAAAACTTTGTAAAAAGAAACGGATACATACGACCAGACGTACAATGCAACGGGATAAAACACTATTTCTTTTCCGTTTGTATCGTATTCGGGAAGTTATAAAACACCCTGAATAACATTATTTAGTTTAAATTGTATACCTGCTCCACAACTAACTTTACTCTGAATAAAGGCGTATACCTATCATGATCCTAGCTAAAGTTATTACATACATACGATATGTAAAAGACGGAATAACTTTTTCGGATTTACTTTATTCCTTTTAATTAAACATTTCAATAGGATTGAGACTAGTCCAAGCAGACCTTCAGTTGTAATCAGTAATATAAAACGCTAAGAATACAGTATCATATCTGGCTTTAATTATTCCCTGTTACTCTTTTACTATCTGATTTCATTAAGTACTTATATTAAGTTTCGAAAAAAGTACAGTTGATCACATGTAAAACGGACCTTCTTTTTTCAGCACATAACACGAAAAAACTATTCTGAAAAAGGTACATCAAGTTAAAGAAAAACATAGGAAAAAGTAATTTTGAATTAATATTGTATTGAACCTTCCCCATTAGTAATTTTACATGGATAAGTGTTATTGGAATGTACGCGTAAACACCCAATTTCAAATAATAACTTTGAGCTAAATAATTAATTAATAGTATGTAGTGAAAGTAGAAAAGTTATCGTTGTGTCACGCTCATAACATAGAATTTGACATTATCTTAATTACGTGGTCAGTCTAAAAAATCTATAGAACATAGAACTCAGTGTTATTTATAAAGAATAACCAGTTTTGAAAGCATTTTGTCACGACTACTTATTTCGATGAACTATAAAGATAATAAAACCTAATATAAACAAAATACTTCGAGTAATCACCGCAATGACTAAAATCAATTCCCATAGAAATAAAACATTTTCAAATAAAAAAAATCAGCCTAAACCTAAAACTGATAGAAAATCTTAAATTTTTTAAATAAAATAAAATAGCAATAAATAAAAAAACTGTAAGAACAAAACGTTCAAAATAACAAAAAGCATAACATTAAAGTGACGATAAGTAGTTTTAACAATGTGTTTTACTTGATTGGCCTAGTCCTAGTAAACTGAAGGTGAAATTGTAAAAAAAGGTTTAATTGAACATTAAGTGTATATACCGGGTGTCCTACGAAGAAGTCCCTATTTTTGAATCGATATGACAGACGTATAGAGCGCGCTACAGACTTGAAATTCTACAGTCGTGAATAACACATATTTAAAAGAAATACCCCTGAGTATCAGTTAATTCTGACTGATCCAAACAAAATGGCGGAAAAACAAAAAAACAACAAAATCAGCAATCGTATTTTAATGGTAAACCTACTTTTATTTAGAATAGGAACAGCTACAGCTGTTTAGACTATTTTAAATCTATCAGCTAACTGCGTGTATCCACAACAATGAACAAATTAGGTAATAAACATTGGCATTTGTTATTAAGTTGCATTGTAAAGTGTCTTATGTACCATGCCGTTTTCAACTGAGCAAAAAGTGAAATGTTGTTCCTGGGCTATTGCCTTTGAAAATGATTATGAAGCAATAAGGTGTTTTAGGAAAAGGTACCCAGGTGTAGTTCCACCGTCAAGGAAATCTATTCGTAAGTGGAAGACTATCCTACTAAAAACGGGGTCAATACAAAAAAAAAAAATACCATAGATCCTCCAACATAGAAAATGAAGAAATCGTATGTGCAGCTTTCATGGAATCTCCAAATACGCCTAATTCAGTAAGAAAGGTGGAATCTGCTATAGGGATACCGAAGCCATCTGTCCAAAGGTATGCCAAAAAGTACAAAATCAAACATTATAAAACGCATTTAGTTCACGGACTGCTTGAAGATGATCCTGACAGACGATTGGAATTTTGTTCGAAAATAATTGAAAAGACTGACGTAGATAGCAAATGGCATGAAGGAATCGTGTTTTCAGATGAAGCGACATTTTATCGAATAGGAACTGTAAACAGGTATAATTGTCATTACTATAACACAAAAAATTTACATATCTTACAAGAAGAGAAATTAAAATCAACAGGGATAACAGTTTGGGCTGCTGTTACCAAGGATGGTGTTTCGTCGTATGACATATCCCGACAAACAATGACTGGAGAAAGGTATGCATCAATTTTAAGCAATCACATAGTTCCTCATCTTTCTCAGCCTGAGATGAAAGACGTTTTTTTCCAACAGATGGAGCTCCTCCGCAATTTGCTAATGTGACCAAAGCAGTTTTGGACCAACATCTTCCTAACCGTTGGATAGGTCGTGGCAGCAGCTTCATGGACTGGCCCCCAAGGTCTCCAGACTTGACTGTTCGTGACTTTTTTCTGTGGGGCTTTTTGAAGGAGAAGGTTTATTGTCATAACATTGCGACAGACGATGAACTAATGAGGTTGATCGAAGAGGAACTGTTGTTGATACCTCGAGAGTTGTTCAGCAAAGCGTAAGTATGGCTGTTTTCTATTTCGTTGCCATCAGTGCATTGCGATCGATGGACATCAGTTTGAATAAGGTTTATGGATCAAATAGATTTAATTTATTTATGAGTTACTTATATCTTTAATTAACTAACGTTGTTTAGTGCTTAGTAACATCATTAAAATTCAATAATTATGTTGTAACATTTAAGCAAATAAAACTATTTTAACGAAAAGGGACTATTTCTTTGATATCCCGCCATTTTGTCCTAATGTGTCAGAATTAACTGATACTCAGGTGTATTTCTTTTACATATGTGTATGTTAGGACTGTTGAGTTTCAGGTTTGTAGAGTGTTCGGTGCATCTAATATATTAATTAAAAAATAGG
>JAGFPH010004105.1:32810-50243 GCA_018207615.1 Philaenus spumarius
AAGTCTAAGTAAAATTCCTAATCACTTTAAAGTATAAGTAAAATTCCAAATCATTTAAAAAATACCGATCTCTTTAAAAACGTAACGTTAGACCTATTGAACTATACCAACTTGTTTTTTAAATCATATGAACGAATAACTAATGTCATATGTTTAAAATATGTTAATGAACTTTGAGCTTGTCGAGTGAGACAATAACAGTAACACTAATTCTCACACGCATACGTTTAATGATCAAACGCGTTTCAAGGACAATGCCGTCATCCTCAGTGATACATGAGCTACAACTAAAAACTTATAACTAGTTTACAATATGTTTATAACTAAGCTACATATTTTTACTCCTCTACAAGAGTGGGCGTGGTCTTCGTATCAAGAGATAAACACAGAAAGTGAAATGCCAAATTGAATAGGAGAGAGAGGGAGACGAAATGAAACATACAGCATACACAACACATCAACAATACACACTCACAACACAATACAACACATAAGAGGAACATTTAGACTATTTTGTGCACACGTATTAAGTTAACATAGTTAATATTTAAATAATATAACTTTAAGTCAAACTAAATAATTATTGATTTATTGATTTATAATTATTGATTAAGCTGGGTTTTCCTAGCTCCGCACTTTTTGCTCAGCGCACTGCGCACTGCGGACCTCTCAGCGCAGTGCGCAGTGCGCTCGAATGTAGTGTTTTCCTAGCTGCGCAGTTGCGCTGCGTAATTTACTTTTTATCAGTTTAAAACTATAACAACACTGCTAACTCTCCCACCCCTCCTAATATCATGACACAAGTGGTATTTTATTTCCTTTGCGAGTGTATTTTTGTGCTATGGCGACTAACAATAATCGGAAGCGTGTTGTGATTACTTTCGCTGATAAATTAGCTGCCATCAATGAAATCGAAGGTGGAAGTTTATTGAAAACTGTTGCGATTAATTTAATATAGTGATACATTGTAATCCTAAAAATGTAATTTTAACTTAAATAAAGAACATAAGTGTAGCTTACAACAAGATTTTTGAAATCGTTTGACTGTCAATACCTTTCAAAACTGTAGTTTTAGATGTTCATAGCTTTACTGAAAAAAATGTTATCTGGAACGCCCCCCTCCCCTTCAGTTTTGTTAACCGGGGTTATACTGTAGTGTATTATTACTACATAAATATATTCCTTTTACTATCTGTTTATCGTTGTTTTTGGATTGGTTAAGGGCCATATTGAATCTGATTCCCATAAGAGCAATGCTACAGAATAAGTATTTTTTCCGTTAATTCGAGAAATAAATTTAAAAATTTGGTTTAATTTTTAAGTACTGTCACATGTGGATGTTGATTGCCGAATACATTTTCAAAAACCATTGTTTTGTTTTCATAAACGTATTATATAAATAGTAAACTTTATAAATTTTTTACAAAAAGAGATATTGCAAAAAACCTTAGAAATCAACAACCACAATCTATATTTAACTTTAAGAAAAAATATAGTTTTAATTTTTTTGACAAAAATAACACAAAAACTTGCTTAAAAGTGAAGGTATGGTTAGGTTAGGTTAAGATTGAAATTGTAGCCAACTTCGCCGTTTTGAATTTAGGGACCCGCGCCTTAATACTGACAGCCAACCACATTGTCTGTCTACTTCTCGTCACAACTTCCCAAATAAAGAACAAACAAGAACTATGTACCACTTTTGTTGTCAAAAGGTCAATCTCCAGCCATATAAGGTCCTTCTTCATGGTGTTTTTAAACTGTTTATCGGCCATATTCCACAGTATTGGATGACTACCGACGAGCTCGATAAGCTGTTCATCCTCACTAGCCGTAAACTTATTAGACATTTTAGATATTATATCAATAATATTTATAAAGCTACACTCTTGTAAAACTAAAACTAGTGCTCAAAAATTGCTCTTTTGCGCTCCGCGGTTCGCACTTGACTGCTCTCAGGGGAGTCGTCCAGTTTCACTGCGGACCGCGGAGGAGTCTAGGAAAACGCGTTCAATTACATGTTGTTGAGTAGGCTCCTCATTGCGCTCCGCAGAAAGTGCGGAGATAGGAAAACCCAGTTTTAATCCTTATTCTCTTGTAGATAAAACTCTACCGGTTAGATGATTCCTTTCAATGCAACAAAGCTATTATATAAAAGTGTTAATTGTTTCAATACACACCGTGTTGGTAATCTTGAAAGTGTTCACCACTGGCATCAATTGCAACAGAGATTGGTCCGATCTTAGCTACGGTAGCCTTAAGTACCTTCTCGTCACCTCTAGGGTGTATTCTTACATATCCAGTGCAGGTTGCTCCTACATTTTTGGGATCAAAGCGGCATGTTTCTCTCTAGAACATTATGTTTTGAATCATAACTTAAAATACAAATATTTTTCTCGTTAAATCTTACAAACGTCTATTTTGAAAACCTTGTAGTGAGGATTACGAAACTACAGTTTATATCATACACGTACATTCAAAAATGTAAAAGAAAAATTTGATTGTTGTTAGGTTGTTAGAAAATTCCATTAGGTTGTGAATTATTTAAAAAATTATCCGATTGTGCCCCTCGACTAATATCGCTGGACGGTAACCCCAAAACAGAATTTCGTTTCGAGGCATAGTTTATTCTACTAATTTAAAATTTCTGAAAAGTTGGAAGTTGGTATACATATATTAATCTAATAGATATTTTTTAAGTTAATTTCTTTTATTGTTTATAAAATTATTTATATTCTTCCTTTTGCATTTTTGTTGTTAATTTTGATTGCATTTTTATAAATTATAGTTTATTTGAGAGCATTTTTGATAAGTGTACCCTACTTTTGAAGAATGAACAAATAAAACATGTTATACGTAAAACGATTTGCTATTATAATGTAAGGACTGCTTGATTAAACGAAGGTAAAGTACAAGTTAAAAAGTTGTTTAAAGGAAAATTGTCAATTAGTTTCCGGAGGGTTTAATTAGGATTACATGATGTATGATAAGGAACAACACAAATGAGAGGGGGAATTGTAGAAACAAATTGTTAAAAAGACTTAATGGTAATTAGTACGAAATGATTTCGATTCTACGAAAATATCTTAAGATCATAGTTTGTACTCTTACGGTGAAGATTACCGGATTTCTGAACGGCACAGCACGATCCGTGACCCTGGTTATGCCTTCAACAGCGACTGCAATCGCTGTGCCATCTCTCGAATAGAATAATGTGTATGACTCTTGCATTCACCACGATTTCTATTCGTACGGCAACCTATTTTTAGTTGCATTTTCCGTGCCTGTTTAGTGTGCTGTTTCTATGATGAAATTTGTATTTAATTTATAAAAATTATACGTTGCTACCTTAAGAAATATTTTACATTGTATAGATTAAATATTTCTATAATCAGTACATAAGTATGACTAACATATAACTTTTACTGCTACTAATTATTGCTTAAAAAGAATTTGAATTTCTGGAATTATTATTGTTCTTCATATTATATACTTATATGTCAAGTACTCATTTGCCTTCTGGCATAGGTTCGAAATGTTTTACAAAACATTTATTTAAATATTAGCTTATTATCAGCATACATCCTTAGTAGTAGTATATCCTTATAATAAAATTCAAATTGTGGAATTCGCCTTTAGGCCCACGTTTTTTTGTTTTGTAGATTTGTTTTGCAACCTTTTATTTTCATTTGCATTTTCCGTGCCTCCTGAATGTGTTCCAAATATGGCGAAATTTGTATTAAATTTATAAAAATTGTACATTGCTACATGAAGAAATATTTTACATTGTTTAGATTAAATATTTCTATAATAATAAATAATTCGACCACGCAGCTAAACAGCTGACGTGAGTTGAGCAAATTTCCAAAATTAGGTTTATAGGCCTATGTTTTAGGGTTTCGACCAACAATTTGCTAAATAGGTCTATTCACGAAGGTGCTGAATAGCTGAAAAATGCTTCGCACGACATTCCACATATTGGGAGTCTCTTCAATACACAATGCATTGCGTGCTTCGCACGCCATTCCGAATATTGGGAGTACCTTCAACACACAAAGCATTGCGTGCTTCGCACGCCATTCCGAATATTGGGAATACCTTCAACACACAAAGCATTGCGTGCTTCGCACGCCAACCCCACGGTAGAATCAACCAAATGGCTTTGAACCGGGTACTTCTACGGAATTTTACGTTTTGATCGATTTTGGGGGAACCAGCCGAGCTATAAGGTCGCGTAATAAAACAAAATGTGCAGAATAACATACTTCATTTATATTTGTAGAAAAACTGAAAAAATTCATTCTCGTAGGAAAAATCTAAAAAAAATAGTTATTTCATGTCAAAAAACGTGCTTCCGATTGTTGGTTTTTTTGGCTAACAAACTCGTCCGAGCGACGTAGACAACCAACATGTGTACCAAATTTGAACCAAATCGGACTCCTTTGCCTTCTGGCATGGGTTTGAAATTTGCTATAAAACATTTATTTAAATATTCGTTTATTAGCAGTACAGTATATTTCCCGTTAATAGTACAAGATGACAGGATCGTGCAGCAACTCAATTATAATAAAATTCTAATTGTGAAATTCGTCTTTATTGTCACTTTTTTTATGTTTTGTAGATTTGTTTTGCTGTCGAAAATGCTGCTGCCGAATAAACGTAGGATCAAGACAACTCTCAATCTAAATATACTTTCATTAAAAATTCGAGCAAGTTTATTTAACAAATTGAAAGTCTTGAAATTGTGAATTTAAAAGCGTAAATTATGAATTTGTTAGAGTTAAATAAATGCTTTATCTTGACTAAACTTAACTACGAAATGGAAAACCTTCTATTAGAAATTATTGTAGCTAATAAAAACTCACACGACCCGTGTAATTGTACGGTGCCTCAGTATCAATGCCGCCGTTTTTCTTGACGTAGTCGAATGCATTTGCCATATCACCACCGAAACAACCATGGTCAACATGATCACAGTCCACCAGGTTTTGTTCACTGAGTGAAACTAGTTTTTTTGTCTTCATGAAATGTTGTCCTTCTAAAGATCCTGTCTGTAAATTAAAATCACAATGGGTACTAATCAATTAATTAATTAAACAAAGGTACAAGTATGTGGTTAAAGCCCTAAATTATGCTACAGGACAATTTGTATTTATACCAAACTAGCTGATCCGTACGGCGTTGCCCGTGGTGGTTGGTATTTTCAGTCTTTTTAACGTAATTGTATTTGTTTTAAGTGTTCAGTCAGTGAGTGGTATTTGGCTTTTATATATATAGATCTTAAATAATAAAAGCACTATTGTCATAATAATAAAAGATCTGAAATTACGATTTTAGTAACTTTGATCCCCCCAAACCCCTCCTAAGATTTCTAAATTTTTCATACCCTTTTTTAGTGAACACTTATGGCCCTAGAGGAAGCTACATACCAAATTTAATTCCAATCCGTTCGGTAGTTTTGAAGAAATCATTTTTTAATAACTTTGATCCCCCCAAACCACCCCTAAAATTTCGAATTTATTCAAACCATTTCTTAGTGAGCACCTATGGCCCGAGAGGAAGCTACATACCAAATTTCGTTCCAATCCGTTCTGTAGTTTTTGAGAAATCGTGATGTGTGAGTGAGTGAGTGGTATTTCGCTTTTATATTATATAGATCAACTATTTAGGTTCGGATTTATTCACCTGCAGTTCTGACATTCAAACAAATAAAACTCCATCAGGTTTTTTTGCAAACACTTTTACTAGTAAGTAAGTATCTTCTATAGGTAATATTTTTATTTTGTTGAGATATTTAGTTAGGGATTTTGTTTGGGATACTTTAACCATATTTTTTGTAACTTTATTTTTGAAGTGGAAACTTCTTATTGCCCTTTCGGCGTTTTTGCGTGGGTATTCGAATGGAATCTCGCGAGCCGTACCGTACAGCACAATACCTTACCCATTGCATTGTAGATGCTAGTAGTTTAAGGCTGTAAGGGTTAATTAATTTAGTCCCGACACCCAACGATGAAATTGACATTGTGCTTCTTCATTTTGTAAGTTGTGTTAAAATAGTTTACTTGATAATAACTCTGAAAGGGCATTCTAATTCCTCATTTCGTAAGTTGTGTTAAAATAGTTTACTTGGTAATACCCCTGAAATTTACATTGTGCTTCCTCATTTCGTAAGTTGTGTTAAACAAGTTAAAATATACAAATTTCAGTTTAAACCAATATGACCAACGATTTATATTCATTGCAGTTTTCACTTCTGTCGGTAGTCCCACGACTACTTTCTTTTTTTATATTTAATTTTTCACGTAAAATATTATACAACCTATTTTGCAATTTAATCGACTGAATTTTTTAGTTAACCTGATTATTCACAAACATTTTGCATTTTTTTTTGACAGTAACTAGATTACAGAAACACTTTAACTGGTAAATTATTTCACAAAAAATTCAGTAAAGCGATATATATTTACTATTGTTTTTATTAAATTAAATTTGTTAAAATATATAAGAATCAATATTGCACTGCACGATGTTTGATTTGGTTTAAAACAAACTAAGTTGGCATATTCCATTCCAGGTTATGTTTTTGTTTCCAGATATACTGTCGAAAAAAATTATATTAATTAGATGTGGATAGTACGGGCATGCTACTAAAAACACCATACTATATATTGGTAGACATCAATATTCCCAAAGACTTAATTAAAATGAAAAATAAAACAAAATAAAGAAATATTCCAATATTCAGAGCTGACTTGATTGAAATGTCTGGGAACGTAACGTAATAGTTTACACGTGTGTTGATAGTATCATTTGTAATCTTTTAACTGTGTCCCGAGCATAGATTTCTTCTTAACTAACTTGCTATCAATATTGGAATATTTCTTTAGTTTGTTTTATTTTTCATTATAATTATTTAAGCCTTTGGGAATATTGGTGTCTACCAATATATACGTGACAATATATAAATATATATATATATTTATATATAAGTTATGTAGAGGAGTTTAGCTTAAATAATTTGTAGAATATTATGGTTTTAGCACAGTAAGCATTGTCATTGGTTTCTTGAAAGAGCTTTAGGTAGTTAGTGTTAGTCGAGGTGGCATTGAGTGCACATCAAATGTATTTGAATAGTTAAAATAAGTTTTAAAGTTGTATTCAAATTTTGTTCAATTGTAAAAAGTGTGTGCGCGTGTTGTTTATGTGTTTCAACACAAAACCTCATCATTGAGAGAGAAGCGACCACATTCCAATGTGTACATATTAAGTGCTTTGAAGTTATCTCTGCTTATATTTTTAAAAGTAATACTTAAGAAGATAGAATACATACAGCACTAAACGCCCAGCAAGATCCACACATTCCTTGGTCCTTAACTTCAGTTACAGCTCCTTTCTCACGCCAGTCGATTGTGTCAGATAGGTTTTTGAGATCTATGTCGGGAAGATCCATATCAACTGATAATTTAGCGTTAGGATTAGCTCTGAATCCTCTCATTGCTGCCATTTCCTCAGGAAACTAACGAAAACATGTATCAGTGTTGCATTTGTTGTTAACAAACATTAAATTATTTGTAAAGTTATAACACAATGAATGTTACTATCTCACAAAAAGTATTTAAATCTTGCAAAATGTAATAAAATTATATAGGCCTACTTAACTATTTCAATACTAAGGTTTTGTGATAACATATAAACTTTACAGTCCTTCTACAGGTATATTATTTTTATAGGTTATTTGATTTAAATTTAAGATTGACTAAATAGTTTTAAATTAAAAACACTAAATTTAAAACGTATATGTCTCCAATAAGAAGTAGGAAGTAATGCTTCTTTGTTTGATGTAGATAGTGGTCTTTTATCAGTTATTTATATGATGAAAAGGAAGTCAAATTTGTTCTTTGCTATTTTTTATTTATACTAACCTCTTATTGTATGTATATAATTTCATTTCATTTTTTTTATTAGTCCTGTAGATAGTACAAATATACACTACCTGGCCCGATCCGCCTTTGAACGGAGAGACAAACTAAATATGGGGATTTTTAGTAACTTTGACCCCCCAAACCCCCTCTAAAATTTCTAATTTTTTGTTAAACCTTTCTTAGCGTGCACCTAGGACCCCAGAGGAAGCTGCTACCAAATTTCGTTCCAATCCGTTTGGTGGTGTTTGAGATTTCGTGATGAGTCATTGAGTGGTATTTGGATTATATGTATATAGACAAAACGTGGCATATGGATATTGAATATCTTCTCTTAAATTATCTCCTCAACAAATCAGCACAATAATAAATCCCTTAAATACTTTAAGACAGAATACAATTATTATTAAATAATATAAATAATTAAAAGCTAATTTACAAATAATTATCTTTAACAACACAGAATAGTCACCAATTAAAATAGTTACACATTATTATTATATCAATTAAAATGGTTAGACATTGTTATTATATCAATTAAAATAGTTACACATTATTATTATATCAATTAAAATAGTTACACATTATTATTATATCAATTAAAATAGTTACACATTATTATTATATCAATTAAAATAGTTACACATTATTATTATATCAATTAAATTAGTTACACATTATTATTTAAAATAAGCAAGTTGCCCCCCATACTTACATCTCAACAAACAGACAAAAACCAATTTTAAAAATCACAACAATTAACCAACAGCAACCAAACAAACTATAAATAATTTAAAAAATAAATCACAACAACATGTCAAAAACAGGCATTAATAAACTTGAACAGAACTAATAAAGTAACAGCTTTAAAAGAAGAAAACTGCTTTACCCGGAGGCAAAAATAGACCCCACCACTGAGATCCCCACGTTCAAAAAAATCTATGGTGCACAAACTCCTCCACCGAATAAAACGATCCAGTCAACAGAAGCTGTCTAAACCTGCTTTTAAAAATCTCATAATTTTTTCATTTTTAATAATTTCTGAGAGCAACCATGTGCAATAAAGTTTTGTGTTAAACTTGGTGAATCCGCGAGTGTAACTTTTGAAAAGTTGAAACAGGCCTATGGGGAACATTGTTTATCAAGAGCACAAGTTTTCCGCTGGCACAAATCATTTTTGGAAGGCCGAGAACACGTTGAAGACGAAACCCGCTCAGGGAGACCTCCAACTTCAAAAACTGACGAAAATGTAATTAAGGTAGAATCGCTTCTCCCACCAAGACCAAGAACTGATGTAACAGAGCTGGTTAGGATTGTGGACAGTGCTCTTGTATAACAACTTTCATATTATACTTTAAGATGACTTTTATATTTCACATCCCTCTGAGGGTGACGAATTTCTTTCGATAAGCATAGCTTATGAAAAATAAATAGTCCTTAAACCTGTCTTGGTTATTGTGTCATGTCTATCGCGTTAGTTATTTCTAGTCATTCACTTAAAGAAATACATTATTTAGTACTTAAAATGAAATATGTCTTACTTACCCTGTCACTGTATGCGTTTATTCCAATTGCATATGTAACCAGACCTTTGTCGTACAAAGCATTTTGTGCTGCAACTTTTGCTTTATTGTTCAAGAAAATTTGCTTTCTTTGTTGTTCTTCCGTTGCATTTGTGTATTTTTTATTGTATTCTAACTGCAATTTAAAAAAATCTATAATGTTCAGACAATTTAAACCTAATTTTAAGAAATTTAAGTAGTTATGGCCTAGTTGGCGTCAAATAAATTAGCTATCATAAAATAAAACATAGGCTATATGCAAAGTTTTATATTATTAAATAGGTTTGTCTGCATTCCCTATTAAAAATGTCTTCATCTAACAAAATTTTAAACGGAATTGCTTTTTGTTATTTTTACTAAAAACATACATTAGCATCAATTAATCTAATTAATACTCCCAATTATATAAAAAAGGTTAAATCAGGAATCAGCATAATTTTACCACTAAATTTAACAGTTCAATAGTTTTAATTACAAAAACAAAATATTTTTATTTTCTTCAAACAGTTTACCAACGTTGACCATTTAATAACACTTTATAGGTTACATTTTCTTTTAACAAAACTTGGTTTATTTGTATTACAAATTCTAAAATCCCTTTGATAATGTCAAATAGTAAGTAAAAGTAAATGCCTACCTTAAAGTGTTCCCACTCAGATTCAGTAAGATTTAATGCCCAGCAGCACACAAAAATACTCAGGTACGCGCATGCGAATAACACCTTCATGTTGGTTCCAAAATAATATTCTAAAATATATCGAACATAACACTTTTACTGGTTTGTTTAATAACTCACTTAGGAATATTTTTTTTCAATTTACTTGATATACTTAATGTGTTGAAATAACCAACTAACTAATAACAATGACCACCGAAAAACTATTGATTAGTGAATAAACTTCAGTGCAATGTGGCGTCGACTACAAATACAATATCACATCACAACGCATTAAAAATGAAGTCTTTGTAATTTTTCACAAAATAGGCCATTTGCAGTGCTTCTAAAAAAGGCAAATGTGGACAAAACGTGCGAACTCCGAAATTTTGCGTAAATCGCTTTCAAACGGGCTCAATAGTAAGCCCCTAAGTTTCCCCCCGAATATAACCTTGAGCTTTTTTTGTTATTAACAATTATATATATGTAATTACGGTTTTTTGGAAATAACTCAAAAAGTATAATAGGTAGCAAAAAAATAACAATATACTTTATTGTGAGGAATTTTCATCCGCGTTGTTTGAAATAAAGGAAATTTAAATAGCTTGTCGTAATAAAAAGTTATTAACAAAAAACCCTTTTTTAATTAACAATTAAATTACGTGGCCCCTGTTTGGCCTAGGAACATGCGGTTTTCGACTAAAGATGGGTATTTTGATGTAGTTTAAGCCCAGAAATTTGTTTTTATGTATTCCCAAAATTGTTGCCGAAAACTCTAAAAAACTCACTTTTTTTTGAATGGCCTCGCTGCTGACGAAAAATTGACCGTTTTTGATGTTTCAGGTCTTAAACTCTTCATAAGACTTTATATTTTTATAGTCATATGGTTTTGTATTTAACAAATTTTTTTAAATACTTTATTTTTACCGTTTTGTTGAAAAAACGAGTTTTTTATTAATAACTTTTGAAGGTTTGTTTATATCAAATCGCAATTTGCTGCAAATGAAAGAAGAATTAAAAACGAGCATTTCAATAAAAGAAATGTCCCGGTAGCTCAAACAGGGCACATTTTATGGGCCTTTTTGCGTTTGGTGCCGCTGCTCTGCATAGACACAATATTTCGGAAAAGTACAAGAACAATAGAATCAGTAAGATTTGAACTTCCATAAACAAATTGGATATAATTTTTAAAATTCACAGCGATCGAGTATCCGCGAGTTAATTACAGCGGGAATAAAATAATTCATTACCGAGCGACAGCAATAGCTCGCGTGGCGGGGGAAAGGTGCACGCTGATTGGCCGGGACGCTCGGAGGCGCGCTTGTTTAAACAATTAATTTATTACCCGGTAAAGTATATTAGTCATCCTTAAATAATAATTATTTATACTTTTTTTATAATAAATAATCAGAATTTTTGTATAGGAATGTATGGTATTGCTATAATAAATGAATTATTTTTAATTATTTATTTTTATAAATACATTACATTTTTATATTACACATTTCATTTTGTCTTACAACTTATTTTTTGCAATGCAAAAAATTTCACGAATGTTGGAATATTAATGCAATTTTTTTCGCTTTTGCGGTGTGTGATCGGCCACTTCAATGGGAGGAGTCGCTAGACCAATATTTTCGTCTTCATCCTCCAAAGACGAACAATACTCCGAAATATCTGCTTCAATGTCATCGTCATTTATTTCTGAAGGATTGTCGGTTAAAATATAATCGATCCTTTTGATTATCGGAATATAATCCAGTAAATCACATTCCAGGGGCTCTATTTCAACGTTCTTGATATTTTTTCCATCGCAAAAATTATAAATTAATGTATATTTTAAACCTCATTTTCTGCACGAACATCTAGAACAATTTTTTACATGTGCAGAAAATGAGTTTTAATATTTCGTTGGGTACTAGTTGCTTATTCCCATACACTGGGATTAATCCGTCCGGAGATACTTCCCAACCCCATTCTAATGGGTTAAGAAAATTTCCCTCTCAAAATATATATATAGCACATGTGAAAATACCTATATATTATCAGATTTCACGTACACATAAAAAACAGATCCGAGACTCGAACAGGAACAGGCATATCCGAGCGCACCGGCCAATCAGCGTGCGTCTTATCGCCACCACGCGAGCGGTCGTTGTCGCGCGGCAATACATTATTTTATTCGCTTATTTAATTAACTCGCGGATACTCGATCGCTATGAATTTAAAAAATTATATCCAAATTGTTTATGAAAGTTCAAATCTTACTGATTCTTATTGTTTTTGTACTTTTCCGAAATATTGTGTCTATGCGGAGCAGCGGCACCAAACGCAAAAATGCCCATACAATGTGCCCTGTTTGAGCTACCAAGACATTTATTTTTTTGAAATGCTCGTTTTTAATTCTTCTTTCGTTTGCAGCAAATTGCGATTTGATATAATCAAAACTGCAAAAGTTATTAATAAAAACCCGTTTCAAAAAACGAGTTTTTTCAACAAAACGGTAAAAATAAAGTATTTTAAAAATTGTTAAAAATACAAAACCATATGACTATAAAAATATAAAGTCAAATGAAGAGTTTAAGACCTGAAACATCAAAATCGGTTGATTTTTCGTCAGCAGTGAGGTCATTAAAAAAAAGTGAGTTTTTTTTAGTTTTCGGCAACAATTTTGGGATTATAAAAAAACTAATTTGTGGGCTTAAACTACATCAAAATACCCATCTTTAGTTGAAAACCGCATGTTCCTAGGCCAAACAGGGGCCACGTAATTTAATTGTTAATTAAAAAAGGGTTTTTTGTTAATAACTTTTTATTACGACAAGCTATTTAAATTTCCTTTATTTCACACAACGCGGATGAAAATTCCTCACAAAACAGTATATTGCTATTTTTTTGCTATCTATTATACTTTTTGAATTATTTCCAAAAAACCGTAATTACATATATATAATTGTTAATAACAGAAAAAGCTCAAGGTTATATTACGGGGAAAACTTAGGGGCTTACTATTGAGCCCATTTGAAAGCGATTTATGCAACAATTTCGGAGTTCGCACGTTTTGTCCACCAAAAATGCACTGCAAATGGCCTAAAAACTTGTATCTGCTATAGATTTTCTTAAAGTAGGTCTACTTGAGTAAGTATTACACTTAACGTATTTTTCTTCTTCGAAATTTGAGGGAGATTTTTCATATTATGGAATTTCTAATGGATTGTTTCAAACATTATAAAAAATTTCTTGAAAAGTGCATATTAAAAATAAAAGGAAAATATTTAAAAACACACACCATACTCATAACTCTTTCACACGACCGTATCATAAATTATTTATCTTTGGGGTACAAAACTTGGCCCCCAATATAAAACAATACATTTTGAGTTTGGATATTATTGAATAAATTCAGGTTATTATTATTGTGTCATTACTACCCCTACTTTTGTTGGAGAAAGTTGATCTTTTCCAGAGAAAACCGACTGTGACTGGTTGACCTAAACGTACACAAATTAATTAAAATATTTTCAATTATATTAAGAAAATCAATTAAACATAGTATTTACTATTAAATCAAGCGTTAACTTAAAATACTATTAAAATTAGAGTTAAACAATAAAGGCACAAAAACAAAACAAAAACGACATCCTTATTTGCAGTGTTTGCTAAAAAAATGAATACAATTAAACTGACATTTTACTTTATGAAAACAACAATAAAAATAACTACAATCCACACCTTCAAATATGTTAAGAATCTTCTTAATTTATTATGGTAATTAAAAAAGTTTTAATGTGAACGACTTCCCCAAGATATTTTAAACTCTTTACTTTTTCAATAATTTTGCAATTACATTATTTAAACTCTAACTAAAATGTATCTTATGAAATAAATTAAGTTCTTAAATTCTTTATTTGAGAAAAATAGTATATTTAGTAAAGAAAGAAGTCTAAACATAGGCCTACCTGAAGCTGTGGCGAATATAATCGCTTTAATCGTGATTGTCTTTATATACATCCATTGTTTAATGATGATAATAAATAATCAGCGTGTCATTATTCAACCGTTTGTTTTAAAAACTTTCTTTGTTTTGGTTTTATTTAAAGCAATAACAAGCATTCAATAACATAAAGCTTTACAATAATTATTTGATTTGATCTTTTTACTACCTACCAAAGTGAACTGGTAGTTTGCAATTCATAATGTGATTGTAAACGATTATTTTATGAAGTATGTAGGTTTCTTTAGTTTAAAATTTAACTAGGAAATCATTTCACACTTAGAATTGACGGTAAATCAGCTATAAACCCCTAGTAAATTCTAAAGTATGTAAAAGACAACTTGTGAATTGTCTTAACAATGGGGAGCTGTATTTCTTTAAGTATTTTAACTGTTATTCTTACGTGTCTGAATATAATGCAATCAAATGTACAAAAAATTATTGGAAAGTAAAAATATTTACTCCTTTAGGACAAATCAAGGTTTTTAAAATGGGAAAGTTATGGCATTTATCTTAATTAAGAAATTAGAATTTGATTCAAGCGTCAAGTAATCTGTACTCTGAAAAGTCCCTGTAGTTTCACTGAAATTAAACAGGTTAGCCAAAACGATTTTGATGATTTTAAAATGTACATAATTATTAGTTCGTTGTTGTTTATAATACAAATAATACCTATGGTTACAATGAAAGACAAAGTAAAAAAGTTTGATTTCACAATAACTTGTCTATTAATTGTGGCACGACACACATCAAGGCTGCAACTAAACTCTTGCCAGACTTTTACAAGAGTGTTTTGGTCGATTAATTCAACGGGTGGTTTTGGTGACGTTGCTGGAGTTCAGGATAAAGGTAGAGCATACGCTTTAAACTTTATCTTTGGGTCGTTTTGGGAAAATTATAACTGTTATTGGCCATTATGTAGGATAGAGTCAACATACAGACTTACGATTTGGGCCAATCTTATTCTTTTGTCAATACCTTTAAAATGAGGCGTCACTCAACAGGTGTTCTCATTTAAAATGTTCACCTTACCACAAAAATACCCCATTTTTGGAGGAGAGGTTGAAATTTACGGTACACCAAAAAACTCCATTTTGGCCGTGTTAAAAATCCCCAAAGCAAAACTGTCTATTTCCATTAGTAAAAATAATAATAGGGGGAGGGGGGAACTTTTAAGACACCTGGTATATAATTACGTGAACATAATAATATGTTCAAACATTTAATATTATTTACAATCATAGATTTGAGGTTATTTATGTTTAATCCTAATCCTTTATTGCAACAAAAATATTAAATAATAACGTAATATTAATAATAATATTATGTGTACAAAGAAAGATACGTTGGTATGTTCGACACAGAATGGTATTACATTGTGTAGTTTATAAGCATGGGGTGAATATGGTTTTAAAGTTTATTGTAATTTTACAGATGTGTTTATTAAAAGGCCTGTAAAAAATGTAAAATGATTTGTTGTTAAAAACCTTAGAACCCATGGATGATTAATTACTTAGCTACTTTGTAGTAGGTGTGAAATTTCTCTCCTCCATATTCTTTTAAAGTTTTCAAACGTTTTTTACTACCGTCAAATGTTTAGTCAAATATTGAAAAACGCAGTATTTTAAGAATCGAAATATAAACAAAATCTATTGTACTGTAATGGTTCTATTCCATTGATAGTGCAAATTAGATTCAGTTAGATTAGTATATACAATCGCAAGATGATGAATTTTGTCCCAACCATTATCGTCCCATATTTCTTTTCTTTTTGAAAAAAAAAACAAATTAAATCAAAAGTTGAAATAAAAATTTATACGATTTGTAATGTTTTAACTTTTTTTATTTTCACTAAACTGCTGCTAAAACCAATAAGAGAAGGTGTGAGAGAAAGCAATATGGTAAAGCATGCAACCTGTGGGAGAATTCATAAATAATGTGTTTTGATTAGGTGGTATATTTTATATATTCTCTATAGGAGCTTTAGACACACCTACCACAGTCTTACATAAAAAGGCAGGGAACGGATAGTTTTTAGCTTAAATTAAAATGTCAAATAGTGAAAAACATTAAAATGTCAAATAGTGAAAAACATTAAAATGTCAAATAGTGAAAAACATTAAAATGTCAAATAGTGAAAAACATTAAAATGCCAAATAGCGAAAAAAATTAAAATGTCAAATAGTGTAAAAAATTAAAATGTCAAATAGTGAAAAACATTAAAATGTCAAATAGTGAAAAACATTAAAATGTCAAATAGTGAAAAACATTAAAATGTCAAATAGTGAAAACATTTGAAATCTAGGAAAATAAGTTGGTTCGTTGAATTGATAATTAACTTCCTGTAAACTCAATTGGTTTCGTAAGAAGCAAACAATTCAATAGTTAGCTTGAATCATCAATAGTGTAAGGATACTAAGTCTGTAAAAATAACATTTAAATTAAATCCAAGCTTTTTACTCTTTTAAAACAATTTAACTTATGCAATGTGATTATGTTTTAATTTTAAAGATTTTAATGCGCAAGTAGTAATGATGTGTAAAGTAACCGGCTCGTTTATAAATCCACAGCTGAGCTGCTGAATCACGGGAACGGAAATTAAAGGCTGATTAAAGGAAGAGAGAGAGAGGTAGAGACGACGACGAAGACTAATATGTAACCTTCTTAGTTAACATTAATTTGATTTCTTCACTAAACTACTTCCAATGAAGGTGTTTTTGTTATTATTCATAAAAATTAAAGAACTATAAAAGTAAATTATGAATACATTATTTAATATTCGAAGTTATTAAAAAGAGGAGAGAACATTGTGTTTGTGAGTACGCTTGTATCAATAGCAAGGAAAAGCGGGAACTTTTGCCAACCTATGAAGGTATAAACAATAAGTAAGACGGGAGTACATTTCGGTTTCAAGAATTAAAAAAAAAATATGTAACCAAGTGCTTACCTAGGATGACGAGTACAGGTCTGTAGATGCCTTTGTTATCTATTTAACAATTTATAAATTGTTGCTTCGAAAAAAAAAATACAATTTATAAATATGTGACAATGTTTTCGTTAAGAAATTTAAAAGTAAGATCATGTGCCCTTAATACAATTTACATTTACAGAATCACAAATATTTGAAACAAAGAAAACATCTCTCCCATTTTACTTTAAAATTAACAAATGAAAAAAAAAACCTTTTTCATGAATAAGGTAAGTTAAACTTACTTATTTAGTTTGCAAATTCTTGTAATAGAAAATTCAAAACTATATCATTATATATTGTAAAATGTGAATATATGGAGTGACACTCCATAACAC
>JAGFPH010004105.1:57210-83026 GCA_018207615.1 Philaenus spumarius
ATATATATATATATATGTATATATGTGTTCGCACTCTAGCGGTCGCATTTTAAGTCCAATTTGGTCCAAATTTGATACACGTGTTGGTTGTGTAAGTGGCTCGGACGAGTTCGTTAGCCAAAAAAATCCAACAACCGGAAGTAAGTTTTTTGACCGGAAGTAACTATTTTTTTAGATTTTTACTAAGAGAATGAATTTATTTTAGAGATTTTTCTAAAAATATAAATGTAAGATGTTATTCTGCACATTTTGTTTTTTTACGCGACCTTGTAGCTCGCTTGGTTCCCCCAAAATCGATCAAAACGTGAAATACCATAGAAGTACCCGGTTCAAAGAAAATGTGGTGGATTCTACCGTGGGGCTGGCGTGCGAAGCACGCAATGCTTTGTGTGTTGAAAATACCCCTAATACGAGGTTTGGCGTGCGAAGCACGCAATGCATTGTGTATTGAAGACAATCCCAATATGTGGAATGGCGTGCGAAGCACGCAATGCTTTGTGTATTGAAGACAATCCCAATATGTGGAATGGCGTGCGAACCATTTTGCAGCTATTCAGCACCGTCGCGAATAGACCTATTTCCCAAATTGTTGGTCGAAACCCTAAAATATCGGTCTATAAACTTAATTTTGGAAATTTGCTCAACTCACGTCAGCGGTTCAGCTGCGAGGTCGAATTATTTTTACTCTTAGAACTGTTTCCCGAAGTTTGATCCCGTAATTATTGGACATAATGTATAAATTTTTTTTTGAATTGGTACAGAAAATGAAAAATATAATGACGTAAATTTATTATTTCATAAATACTTGTGTGACCCGTCTGTAATGTTAGATTGTCATGATCATGGTTCTACAATACAAATACAATATTTTAATTAAACTACGGTATTCCTTCGAAGCTACCTTACCTAAAACATAAAAAGTAAACTTCAAGAAACCCATGACAGTGTCGGTCAAATTCAACTGTATTAAATTTGAGGATGTTTCACACACACAAACAATAAAACATTACCGCTTGAATATTATAAAACGGAAATGACATTTGTAAATAATGTTTCAAACAATACAAGTATCTGATACGGTTTTATTTTTATCACGAATAGTCTTTGGTCAATTTATAAATTTAGTAAAAATGTAAAGTGTTCACTGGTTTATTTTTTTTGCAATTTACGTTAATAACTATTATATTTTTACATTAATAAACGAATAAAATGATATTTTAATAATACAATTATTATTCCTAAAATTTAGTTTAGTTTACAATTATTACTCCTAAAAAGAAAATATTAGTTTTTACAGATTAAAATCTTATTTCTTACAAATAAAAACAAAATAAACAAATACAACTAAAAACAAATTAAACTTTTTAGATTTACAGTTTAATTTAAATACAGTTTATCCGTGTTACTAACTAACACAATAATTGTATTAAGGAATTACATTTTAGAACCCATTTTACACTATTTATACATTATTTTTGAATTTGTTGCTACGATAATATATGTCCCTTTGTTTAAAACACCATTACGATTAACAATGCCTTCTGAGCGCAGAACAACAATGGATTTGGCAACGCATTGAACAAGAAAAACTGCATTGGCAGAGCAGTAAATTTTTTTCCAAGACGTGTATATACTTTTCGCGCAAAATTCAGGAAAACAATAGCTTGTGTAACAATGGAAGATGTAAGATTGGACATTTCTATTCTATTGCAAGACAGTCGTTTCTCGAATTTAATTAGGAGATGCTACATTATTTTCCTCGAAAGAAAACTTAACATTTCCAGCCTGTTTAAGCGAGTTGAGTTTTCTACGTACGAATATTATTTTTTACTCATAAAATAATGAATTTTAAAGTTTTAGTTAAAGAAGTAAGAAATGTTTTACTTTATTTTATTAATTTAAATAAACGGTATCAGTTAACTGACACAAACTTTCTCCCAACTTACTGTAATCAAAATAATATTGTTTTTAATCATTTATTTTTTACTACTTTTTAGAACAAAACACAAAAATAATATTCTACCTACGTCAATCGTATAAAAAAATGATTGTCCCAGGCGGGATTCGATCGCGCGACCTTTGAATTTCTGGCCGTGCTCGCTACCGTTGTGCTACCCCGTGCGGCCGCTGCCGCGATGCTAGATTGACAACACAAACTTGTTTATTTTTAAACATTTCCCCATAATTATAAAACGCCGAAGTTTTGATAAAAGCAGGTGGTGTCATTTTGTTTGGCATCTTAAGCACTATAAATACTGAAAATTTGATCAAAATCGTTAGAGCCGTTTTTGAGAAATTTGCATTTTTGTCGTTTTTTAAGGGTTTTTAGGGGTAAATTACCCTTAAAAATTAGAAATTACAAAAAATGAAAAAAACGCCTGGAGATATTAGGGTTTAGTACCTACATACCAAATTTCATGAAAATCGGACCAATAGTGTCCTCTCTGGTCGTGTATACATACAGACAGACTGACAGACAGACACCACTCTAAAAACACTTTTTTGTGTTCAGGGAGCACCAAAACAAGAAATTCCACTAAAAATATTTTTGGGTTCAGGGAGCACTAACACAGATAATAGCACTAAAAAATTTTTTGGGGTTCTGGGAGCACCAAAACAGATAATTCAACTGAAAATTCAAATTCGAACATTTTTACGAAAACAATACTTTCTCCATATACTACGTATAGGGTGGAGAAAGTAAAAAAATATAACAACGTTTAAAAATAGACATTTATGATGCAATACAAATGAAAAATAATTTTGCACATCTCCTATTATTTACACGTAAATGTTTATACTTGACAAATTTTAGAAGTTGATAAAATATTTATAGATTCTTTAATTTGTAATCATGCCAATATTTGCCTTAAATGATGTACAATAAGATACAAATACAATGTTTGTTGTAGCTCCAAAACAGTAGTACATCCAGTGAAAATACTGACTTTACGAACTAGACAAGTCGTGTCTCACTTTCCTCTATCGGGCTAAACGATTCTATCTCTTTCGTTTCAATTTTCCTCTGACATTATACTTGTCATATAAAGTACTATAGACTCTTAACGACACAGTTAAATTTTTCTATTTTTGTTGTTCCAGAAGGGCAAAATCACACAGCGACTTCCTTGTTATGCCACTCTCGTAATCTCATGTTATTTGACTTTCATCTAGATCTAGAGAATGATTATTTAACTAAATCGAAACTGAACTACATAATAGATTGTATTCATCAAATACATAACAATATACAGCGTTGGAGCTTCTGGACAATATTACTAATTTAATGTTTTAAGTCAGCATTATTTAACAAAATGATAGTTATATTATGTAACGTATACTGGGCCCTTTATTTAATTCACCCCGCCCTGTAATATAAATTGGCTAATCCCCGGGTTAGGTTAGAGGCCTTGTTAACTACCGACAAGCTAAATTCAATATGAGGTTATGTACTTGTAACAACCACAAACACGGGTAGCCAGCTTTGACTTACACTTAAATTGCCGAACAATAACTATTTAACATTAAAGCACTAGACACAAACACATAATTAACTAACTAGATCATTGTCAGCCCAAATACGCTATAACTCCCCTAAATAAGTTTATCAGACCCCGCGACTATTACATGACTATTCGGCCCCCGCGATACGGTAACCACTCGCTAATTTACTTAGCCGGCCATCACACAATTACACAACATAACATTAATTAATTAATTACACATTGGTCTCTCTAAAATGGTCCGAAATGGCTGCAGGTCGGTGGAGAGAATCATTTAACACGGCAATCGACGCTAACGGATTCTGCCTGCTGTGCCTACTAGATCGTTGGTCATAGATAACATAGACCTAGATAACTTGTGACAGGCTCTGGTTCTCTCCTAAAATCCTAATCCGGAACCTGAGCGCGTCACAGTCACCCCCCCCCTAGCGACCAAAAACCTTGCTACCCCGAAAAACGCAGGAGCTGAGGATGCAGGGAGGATAAGCAAGGATACCTGGTATTAAACAGTAGTCGGGCCAATCGGGCACTGACTCTGGATGACAGCAAAACCATTGAACGAAACCCTACCCGCGGCCAGAACACTAGGGACTCAGAAGACTATTAATTTTGGAGGTGGCATTCGCATGCTACACCTGCTTTCACTTCCACACCATACATGAAAACGTTCCAAAATCCGGCAATATCCCCCCAAAAATAAGACAACTTGTAATTGAAATATATCGGTTGGTATCAAGTTGGTTAGGTAATGAGGATAGTTGGGTTTACTTGAGAAGGAAGAAAAAAGGGATTATAAATGTATATATTGGTAAATATGTACAGTGAGGTAGATGACCCCTGTGTGAAAAGAAAAAAAAGGTAACGGATTGGCAAACAGTAACCGAAACATAGTGGAGATGGTTGGTGAACTAAAACTAATTTTTTTTTTTTTTACATTGCAAATTTAATATTCTTTTTGGGATTTACACAAAAATATCTTAAATTAGTAGGAGGGAGTTTAACTGATGCTAGGAATGGAATAAAATTCTGAAGGATTATTTTAGGTTGGAAGAGTAATTTTTTGAATTGGTTAGTGGACCCCGCGACTATTACATGACTATTCGGCCCCCGCGATACGGTAACCACTCGCTAATTTACTTAGCCGGCCATCACACAATTACACAACATGACATTAATTAATTAATTACACATTGGTCTCTCTAAAATGGTCCGAAATGGCTGCAGGTCGGTGGAGAGAATCATTTAACACGGCAATCGACGCTAACGGATTCTGCCTGCTGTGCTTACTAGATCGTTGGTCATAGAGAACATAGACCTAGATAACTTGTGACAGGCTCTGGTTCTCTCCTAAAATCCTAATCCGGAACCTGAGCGCGTCACAATTATAAGACTTCAGACATAAAAGTTTAATTACAAACTTATTATTTTGATTAAATTTTGCATCTTATCTACTTATTCAACTATCATTTTCTCTTGTGCGTTACATTTCTCGCTTGCGAGCGAAGTGAGTTTTTCATTTTGTAAAAAAGGTACAAGACAGTAGAACAGTATTCCTTGTGGGAGTGTCAGTAAAATTTGTACACGATATTTAAAAAATAATTCGACCACGCAGCTGAACCGCTGACGTGAGTTGAGCAAATTTCCAAAATAACGATTATATACCTATGTTTTAGGGTTTCAACCAACAATATGGGAAATACGTCTTTTCAAGACGGTGTTGAATAGCTGAAAATTGGTTCGGATACTCCCATTCCGCATATTGGGAGTATCTTCAATACACAATCCATTGCGTGCTTCGCACGCCAACCCCATGATAGTAGCTTTGAACCGGGTACTTTTATGATATTTTACGTTTTGATCGATTTTGGGGGAACCAAGCGCAAGGGGGAGCTATAAGGTCGCGTAAAAAAACAAAATGTGCAGAATAACATCCTACATTTTTATTTGTTAAAAAAAGTCAAAAACAAATTCAATCACCTAGGAAAAAATGTTACTTCTGGTCAAAAAGCGTGTTTCCATTTGTTGGATTTGTTTGGCTAACGAAGTCGTTCGAGCGACGTAGACAACTAACACGTGTACCAAATTTGAACCAAATCGGACTTAAAATGCGGCCGCTAGAGTGCGAACACATATATATGATTTTTAATGACACCCCAAAACGTGTTCTGAGGACCATGATCGGTGCTCATTCGCTACTCCCGATCTTGGGTCTTACCGTAAGGGCCACTGCAATAGCACATTTTTCCTATGGAAATTGGCTAATAAATAACTTAGGTTTTTAGTGTTGAGTGGGTGATACCACTGCACACAATGCCACTTATTTACAACTCGCATAGCAAAGCATACTGAGAAACGTCTGTCTATTGTATCGTCGAAAGAAATCGTACTGGAAGTATCAAGGATATTATTGGAAACTGGTTTTCCGTTTAGACATTGTTTAGTAGATTTGACCAATCTATGTATGTAAAAGCGAAATACCACTCACTCACTCACTGACTCATTCATCACGATTTCTCAAAAACTACCGAACGGATTGAAATGAAATTTGGTATGTAGCTTCCTCTAGGGCCATAAGTGTTCACTAAAAGAGGGTTTTAAAAAATTGGAAATTTTAGGGGGGTTTGGAGAGTAAAAATGACTAAATCACGATTTCTCCAAAATTACCGAACAGATTGGAATGAAATTTGGTATGTAGCTTCCTCTAGGGCCATAGGTGCTCACTAAGAAGGGGTATGAAAAATTTCGAAATTTTAGGAGGGGTTTGGGGGAATCAAATTTACTAAAATCATAATTTCAGATCTTTTATTATTATGACAATAGTGCTGTTATTATTTAAGATCTATACAGGATGTCCTGCGACCATATGAACAAACTTTGTCACGTTATTCAGCATGTTAAAAGAAACAAAAAATGTAATATAACATGTGTCCTATCTCATTCCGTTTTCGGTCTGTCTGTCTGTATGTGTTTTTATACAAAATACTTAATATTTTTAGAAGTAGAAAAGATATTGATTTCAAACTTTGTACACCTATTTTTTGCGTAACCTTTTATCACTGTACGAAAAATTAGAACAATGTTTAAAATATTTTCAAAATGGCGGCCGTTTATAATTTTTAAAGTAAAATATCTCAAAAACCGCCGACTTTTCAAAAACATTACAAGAAACAAAAAAGTTTACTTTTTTAATGACAAACTCAATGGTTTTTTAATTTTGTCTGTAGCTCAAAGGACAACAGAGATATTGACAAAAAAAAAGGAAAAATTTATTTCTTGGTAGTTGTCAACAATACCCAGAATTACTCTAGAAACAAAATATTTTAAAGTTATTTTGAGCTAAAATAAAAAGTTATTTGCATAATGTTCCGAGCCCTTTCTGAGCTGATTCTACTAGCAAAAATAATGGAAAAAGTTAATTTATTCATAGGTCTGGAAATGGTTCGTTAGAGAGTTACAGCTAGCGAAAGATTTCACCCGTGTTTCAGATTACTCACAGAAACGAATCCCTGTTGAAATATGTAAGGCGTTAATTAAGGTGTAAAATTTAAATTAATTTAATTTAATTTACGTAAAATGAGCATATAAATTTAATAAAATAAGTCCCAGTGCTGTAACTGCAGTAATTGTTAATACAGGGTGTCTTGCAACCATATGAACAAACTTTATCACACTATTCAGCATGTGAATTGTGAAATAAATTGTGACAGCAAATAATTAATAAACTACAAATTTTACCAAAAAAATTTAAGACACAAAAAAGTTAGACAATTTTAAGACAAATAACATGATGAATAATTTATTCTAATTGGCTGAAGGATAACTAATAAAATTACAAATAATTTAATTAATAATATCAATTATAGTAACAATTAAATAATAACTTATGAACAAATTAACCTCAAATGCAATGAATTGCACTTTGGTTTTAAAATAGGTTTACCAAACTAATAATGTTTAGCATTATTTCAATAATTTTTCATACATATTTCAATAGGGATTAGTTTCTCTGAGTAATCTGAAACACGGGTGAAATATTTCGCTAGCTGTAACTCTCTAACGAAGCATTTCCAGACCTATGAATAAATTAACTTTTTCCGTTATTTTTGCTAGTGGAATCAGCTCAGAAAGGGCTCGGAACATTATGCAAATAACTTTTTATTTTAGCTCAAAATAACTTTAAAATATTTTGTTTCTAGAGTAATTCTGGGTATTGTTGACAACTACCAAGAAATACATTTTTCCTTTTTTTGTCAATATCTCTGTTGTCCTTTGAGCTACAGAAAAAATTAAAAAACTATTGAGTTTGTCATTAAAAAAGTAAACTTTTTTGTCTCTTTTAATTTTTTTGTAAAGTCAGCGGTTTTTGAGATGTTTTACTTTAAAAATTATAAACGGCCGCCATTTTGAAAATATTTAAAACATCGTTCTAATTTTTCGTACAGTGATAAAAGGTTACGCACCAAATAGGTGTACAAAGTTTGAAATCAATATCTTTTCTACTTCTAAAAATATTAAGTATTTTGTAAAAAACACATACAGACAGACAGACCGAAAACGGAATGAGATAGGACACATGTTATATTACATTTTTTGTATCTTTTGAAATGCTGAATAACGTGACAAAGTTTGTTCATATGGTCGCAGGACACCCTGTATATATAAAAGCCAAATACCACTCACTGACTGAACACTTAAAAATAATACAATTACGTTAAAAAGACTGAAAATACCAACCACCATGGGCAACGCCATACGGGTCAGCTAGTGTGCTATAAAACCCACTATACGTCGTCGGGATGCAGGTCGTGTTTACGACCTTAAGGAAACTGCCCTCTCGACTATATGGTGATTTGAAATGCAGGATATGGTGTTCAGAAAACTGATATATCATAAATAATAGTTGTTCGGTGAGCTGTATGTCGAAGGAGAATTTTTGTTACTGTTTTTGTTTTTCGTTTTGAGGCAGCTGAAGGTAGCGAGACATATTTGCACATGGTAATGATTATGATTATTGACTACAGTAAAACAGAAAAACTTTACACACAGCCAACCCCATGCATTTCAACGAATTAATCAGTTATGCGGCCTTTGTCTTCCCATTGACCTTACCTTTGTCTTTAAGATTTTTAGTTGTTCAAGATAACTTTTAAAAAGTTAATGAAAGTTAATGTTCACTCTATCAACCACTAAAATAATTTCAAACCAAAATTAAATAACTTATTATATTTTGAATGTAGCAGAAAAAATCATCTAATGTAGACATTGCATTGGAAATCCTATTATATTTTATAATATAACTAGTAAGCCCCCGTGAAAAATCACAGGCTGATTAATTAGATACATATCAGAAATACACAATTTAAAAAACAAACTATTTACAAACAACATTAAGACCTACTTATCTAGTCCTCTACCTAAACATAACCCCAAACTATAGTCTACACTGGGTTTGTTTAAGTGTTACAGATGACGGGTGAAATCAGCTGTTGAAAGAATAGGTAGGCCTATTTCTTCTTTAAATTTGTATAAACAAATATATTGATGATAAAAGGTTGTATTTATATATAGTTTATAACCTCAAAGCAAATATTATAACTTATATTATAGCATCCATTAGTTCTATAACTCATATTAAAAACAATCAACTTCACAAGAAATTATAATGATTGAAGTTGTAAAGACAACCACAAACTATAATCTACACTGGGTTTACAGATGATGGGTGAAATCAGCTGTTATATTATATGTCACTCGCGTACGTACGTACGCTCGTACACTCGCTTTTATAGGAGTTGATTATTATAGGCCTACTTCTTTAATTTGTAAAACTACAAATACATTATTCAATTATTTGTATGGATGTTTTAATTCGCTAAAGATGTATATTATCCTGATAAGTCAGCAAGTTGCCTTTACAGTTTGTTGACTTGGCTCAACATCAAAGAGGGGGTGGGGGGAGGGTGAGCATCAGCATGCTGGGCTGCAAGCTGCTCGAGTAATAGGGCGCACATGTCGTGTGCAAGCTGATATCAGCATGCTGACAACATCGGATCGTTTTGATATTTTCGAAAGCGGACATCAGCTTTACGTACTGTCCATGCGTCTGATCGACCAATGATGACGCGTTCAGTGCTTTCCACGTATCAAACTCGTCATCCTGCAGCGCTGCAAAGTGATGCGTGAAATATCCACTATTTGTTTTGACTTATTTAATTCACTCAAATATAGGAAGTTTACAAAGTTTGCATAATATTTGAGCTATTCTACATGCACAAGCAATTTATTTGAGTTTAGCATAATAAAACACGCAAACACAAATGAAATATACGTGAAGTACAACACAATGTAAGCCTAATCAAATAAAATAGTTTAAGAAAATTTTACAGGGAGCATGCGAGACATGAATACAAACCGTTTATAAAATACTCCTCCACAGAGTAAAAAGTATTTTCCAATATGTTTTTTCCAAACGTGTTTGGTTCTGAGTAAGAAATAAAAACTCTCGAAAAAACATTGCCGATTATATTTTCATTCAGTTTATTAAACAACTTCAAGCATCGTTAATTATGTTGGAAATTCGATAAATCCTTTTATTATTATGGCAGAGGAATGTGTTCTATATTGGTTTTAACTTATTATTGTGTCTATCGAGTTGTTCACTTGTATAATTAATATTAAATCTATAAGGTGTATTGAATACCATTTTCCTTAACGTACTTCACTTTTAAATATATGGTCAGAAAGTTCAATCATTAAATTTCAGTAGAGTTTACTAGTTTCACTACACCATCCCCTCGAGCAAGTAAGCCCGGCAATAGTTTAGCCACAGATTGCTCTGCTTTTGACACGCGTTAGTTCTGATTGGATTTACACGTCATCTGTCTATTAACAGCTCAACTGAGCCGACTTAACAGGTTATCGATCTGTGCGCTGTTTAATTAACCGTGTATCTGTCGAAATTGTACAGAGATTTCTCGATAAAGAATACGTGGACGAACTTTTTCAAACAAGTCAAATTTATTTATATATACAACCGTATTTAATGCCCATATCTTCTTCCAGAATATCCAATAGGCATTCATTAGAAGGGACTTTAACCTATGCTATTCCTCACATTTTTATTTATCATACAATTTTCCAACTCCACTCTCAAAGCTTTTCCTTTCTAGAAGGAAGTACGAGCAGTAGACAAACACGTCTTTATATATATATATATATATTTTTTTTTTCCGTACTATGGAAAGTATGACGAATTCTGTAAACTTAACTTAAAATTGTAAACTGTTGAGCATCAATTAACTGTGAGACACCTCACCCAGTGAATCATATTCCCACCTCACTATTGAAGTGCCCATTTAGCTTTCTCAATTGAGATCATCGGATGCCTCCGATCTCTTGTATTTCTATTTCATTTTCGCTGGACTGACTCGTCGATAAAGTATTTTCCGTCTGTTTGAAATTTCCCTTTGAATTTCAATCGGCTGAATTCGAAAAACGACCTATGCTGAATCATTTGATACAGTACGATTAGCACAGACCACACTCAAGACTGTTAATGAAATGATACCATCTTTCTAATATAAGATCCTATGTTGTAATAAATACATACGTATTCTGTATAACTAAAATACATTCTTTGTTTATTAATTAATAGGACATTGTAAAGAGAAAACAATAAATAAGTTAAGTAGATCAATTCAGCAACAAATTTCAGGAAGACTCCGGATTTCGTGCGTTACGCTTGCGGAACCATTACAGTATAAAAAAATAGAAGTTATGTTAGAAATTAAAAATAATTCGACCAAGCAGCTGAACCGCTGACGTGATTTGAGCAAATTTCCGAAATTAAGTATAAACTTAAGTATAAAGGCCTATGTTTTAGTGTTTCAACCAACAATTTGGGAAATAGGTCTATTCACGACGGTGCTGAATAGCTGCAAAATGGTTCGCACGCCATTTCGCAAACTGGGAGTATCTTCAATGCACAAAGCATTGCGTGCTTCGCACGCCAACCCCACAGTAGGATTCACCACATGGCTTTTAACGGGGTACTTCTATGGTATTTTACGTTTTGATCGATTTTGAGGGGAAGCAAGCCAGCTATAAGATCGCGTAAAAAAACAACATGTGAAGAATAACATCTTACATTTATATTTCTAGAAAAACTCAAAAACAAATACATTCTCGTAAGAAAAATTTAAAAAAAAAATCGTTACTTTCGGTCAAAAAAACGTGCTTCCGATCTTTGGATTTTTTTGGCTAACGAAATCGTCCGAGCGACGTAGACAACCAACACGTGTACCAAATAGGACTTAAAATGCGGCCGCTAGAGTGCGAACACATATATAAATATGATTTTTAATGACACCCAAAACGTTTTCTGGAGACCGAGATCGGTGCTCATTTGCTACTCCCGACCTTGGGTCTTACCATAAGGGTCACTGCAATAACTCATTTTTCCTATGGAAATTTGCTAAAAATATATAGGAAAATCCTCAAGTGCATCTCGTACGTGTCTTTTCAAAAGCCGATTATTCTTACCTTACTATAGTTTAAAACCCAGTGATATAAGACGCACCGATTTAAGATTGTATTTGAATAAAACAAAAATTAGTATGAAGTTGTATTTATTCTTCTTTCATAACTCAAATCAAACTACAGCATTAATATTAATTAACCATTATAATTATAGTAATTATTCTCCATTAATTATAATAAATAAATTATTATTATAATTGTTAAATATTAATTAATAATTAATTAATTATTTATAATATTAAGTATTAAATTATTAACAAAATTTAAACTTGAACTGGACTTATGAATAATAATACTATATATAAATGAAAAACAGTACACAGTTTCTCATAAAAAACGTTTAATACTTCAAACGCGTTTCAATGACCAGGTCATCGTCATCAGTGATAGTTACAAACTTGTAACTAATTTGGTAACATGGTTCTCAACTATATATTTGCAGAGTCTTAGTAGGGGGGGGGGGGGTCCTATATATATGTTTTTTCCCCTTTAGTCACTATTCCCATTACAGTCATTAAGTTTTTGTTCTCCCATTGGCCGTTACATGTTTAGACGAACCCCCTACTAAGACTCTGCCTACATATAGTTAAGAACCATGTTACCAAATTAGTTACAAGTTAGTAACCATCACTAATGATGATGACCTGTCATCGAAACACGTTAAACGTTTTTATGAGAAACTGTGTTCTGTTTTTTTATTTATATAGAATTAAATTATTATTAAATATTTATAATGATTTAATTGTTTTGTACTCCATTTAAATTTAATGAAGTATAAAGCATTATTTTTAATGGAATGTTTAATCTAATGTCGGAATCAGGACGGTATGTTAACTATGAAAAATAGAACCCAAAAATGATATATTAAATAATGTAATTAAGTGTTAATCTCAGATAACTGAAGATAATGAGGAGGTGTTTATTGAGCACAAAACAGTAGACGATTCTTTAACAAAGAGAAGCTGAATAATAGCGTTCAATAATACAGGGTATCCGAAAAAGAATGACGGGATTTTGAACGGCCGTTGCTTTTGGGATATTCAAGATAACTAACCGATTTAAACGTCAAACGTTCATGTAGTGATCCTAGCCCATCCTAACCAACTAGGATGAATATCAATAAACAAATAGCAAAAAGAAAATGTCAAGTTTTTTTTTACAATAAGCAAAAGCTATGAGATTGAAATTATCGTCTTGTTTTTTTTTGTTTCCAAAATGTAAAGTTTTATATTAAATGCATTTCTTTTGAAAGTGTAAAGTTGCTGCTGGAGTTCGTTATCTGTTAAATAAATTCTAATTTGTGATAAATTAAAATTTATTAATTTTCTTATCTTTTAGTATCGCTCCAACAATGCAACAAGCATTTTACTTTTTCACTATACTATAGTATAGAGAAAGTATAGTGATAGAAAAAAAATCGATGTTGAGATTTTTGTGGAAATATCCGCTTTTGGGACCTACTGAATAAAAAAAGTGGATTTTACAAAATGTCTGTCTGTATGTCTGTACGTATACAAAGCTAGAGTGAAAACATTTCGATAGAAAACAAATTTGCACCAGACATGTCAAGTAGGCCTGTATAGATGCACGAAAAATGGTTTTGAATAATTTTGTAAAACAAACCCCTTTTTGGCAACCCCCCAAAAAAAAATCAGTGATTATTTTTTTATAAAAAAAACGGCTCTAATGATTTTGATAAAATTTGGCTTATTTGTAGCCTTTAAAGTACCCTACCATGTGCAGAAAACCGCATCTTTCTAAAAACTCGTGTTTAGCTAATAATAATAACTGATTTTGGGGGGGGTTTTGGACATAAAGGGGGGTTGTTTTTCAACATTTTTCAAAACCTTTTTTCGTGCACCTATACAGGCCTAATTGACGTGTTTGGTGCAAATTTGTTCGAAATCGATCGAATAATTTTCTCTCTAGATAATAATAATAATATTTATTAGTTAATCTCCTACTTTAATAAATCACCACTCCTACCCCACCTACAATTATGAAGTCACAGTGAATCTGTTTAATAATTTAAACATGTTTGTGAGAAAGTATGTGCCAGTTCCTGGAACCGTTTATTTTCTTAGGTACAATATATTTCTGCATAGAATTATGTATCACTTTCTAGAACTGCGCAAAAGGTAACTTCACAACAATTTAAACTTATAGGCCTAACTTACTTTCTGACTAGCCGGTACTTTTTATTGTTTTTAGAAACGAATGTAGTTATTGATATAAGATAGATAATTAAATTTAAAAAATATAAACCCAACTGCATAAAAAACAAAAATGACTGAAACTAGACTTCAGTTATTTTACAAGAAACCCATTAATATGTCCCACAAAACAATATATTTCTGAAAATGTTCCTCTGCATTTGTGCATTTGTTTTAAAACTGAATTCCACACCATAAACATGTATATGGTTAAGTGTATATGCAGGCTATGATGGTTGTGAAGGTGGCATTAGCGTACTAAAAGCTTTTGGTATTAAACATAAAATAGTTGGACAGAACTCGTGTGGAAAATAAAATTCAGTTATAAATTAACGTGAATTAGTTTCTTACGTGTCATGAGTTGTCTAATTAGAGGGGTACTTCATTTGCTCAGTACATTTTTCTTAAAGATAACATTAAAGATGGGAAATTACCTGACAAGTATATCAGTATTTAGTGGATGTCGGTTTTATGTTTAAGAAGCATAGCTTTACACTTTAAATACTAAAACTTGATAGTTTATGATTGTTTATATATATATTGCATATATTGACAAATATATGCATTTCAAGACACTAAACAATTACAGTAGAAGAACTTAACCAAATTTTATATATAAGTGAAATGTAAAAACCTGGGGGGGGGGGAAATGTTATAAGAAATAAAAACATTACGCTATGGCTGTCAATGATTCGAATCCATTGATGTGTTTGTTGTCATTCATAAGGACAAACCATATTAACAACATTAAATTATTATTTTTTATATACTTGTCTTGTTTCCGTACTTTTAAATACAACACTTAAGGGGCATATTTAAAATATCCTAATATCATTCAAAATTATTTACTGTAATGCGATTTTACTTTCGGAAAAGTCCTGCTATATCTACTAGTTTCAACCACCTTACCCGCGATTTATCCATTGAAACGATTGCCAAATATATATCATTTCAAATAAATATTCTACAAATTCTTGTACCAGTCATATTTTGAAAAAATAAAATTCAAGAAGCTGCCCGAAATGTTTTTTTGCCAGCTCTGGATAATGCTGTTCGTTCATTCTATAAACGGTTAGTCCACTGTCAGACAGCTGGAGGAAAACATTTCGAACGTTTGATTCATTGAATCTTGTGGATCCAAGATGGCGGTTTTTTTGGAAATCATAATAAAATAGTTGTTTTAAATTGAATAGGTTCCTGAAAGTACGGAGTTCATATTGAGGGGGTGGCCAGACTTTTGTATACAGATTTCAAGTAATTTTGAAAGTTAAATGTAGTTCCGAAAAATGGACTCGAAATTTTAATCTTCTTTTATTAAATGATAATGTGAAATGTAAAACTGTAGGTGCTTTGTGTTTAGTAAATTAGCATTTACACGCTGTTTTAAGAATCCTCTGATAATGTAAATTAATTCTGCAGAGATTTCAGCTAGAATTATAAAACTGAATCTGGAATGAACAGCGATTCCTACTCCGTGGTGTATGTTTTAAGAATTAAGAGAAACGATTAAATTTCGGTTGTATCGTTTGGACGGTACAACACTTTGTGAAAACGGAGTTCTACTATTTTGATAAAGACATTTAGAACTAGTTTACTTAAGGATTTAAAAAGCTTTTGACATCGCAAAAACAATAACCGGATTTTATGGAAAATATCACCGTCATACCTACCGTCTTATTCCACAGCGCAAGCGATGTCAAGCATTTGGGCATACACAACGTTATTGCCAAAGAGATTATGCCTGTGTGAAGTGTGCTGGTAAGCATCCTACAAAGGTATGTACCTTGAAGATAGATCAAAAGCCTAAATGTATTAACTGTAAAGGTGAGCACCCTGCAAGCTACAGGGGTTGTCTGATAGCGAAGGAAAATCAGGAAAGACGAAATAGACAGATTGGTCATCGACAAAAAGATTATGCTAGAGCTATTTCTGATAAAAAACACAGTGGTGTCTCGGGTAGCGAACAAGCGAAAGTAGATGAAAACAACAAAGAGCAAAATACAAAAACATATTCCGAAATTATTAAAAATAGAAGAAAAGATGAAAAGAATTCAATGAAAGACATGTGGACATCTATTATACAACGGTTAGACAGTCAAGATAAATCGATTAAATTTCTAACTGAAACAATAAGTATGCTAAACACAAATTCTAAAAAATCAACCGCTTCAAAGAAGAAATGAATTTTACTCTCCGTATTGGAAATTGGAATGCTAATGGTTTACTGAAACATTTATCTGAATTGGAATTGTTCTTGAAACACCAGAAAATAGACGTCTGCCTTATCTCTGAAACTCATTTTACAAAGCATTCATTTGTTAATATTCGTGGCTTTGTTTGCTATCACAGTCCACACCCAGCCAACAAAGCTAGAGGAGGATCAGCTGTACTGATAAAAGATAATATACTACATTGGGAGGAACCTGCAGTTGAAGAAGAAATGATGCAAGTAACAACAGTCAGCATACAGTCTAAGAAGAAATTGCTTAAAATTTCTGCAATTTACTGTCCGCCAAGACACTCGCCCTCCAAAGATGACTTCAAAAGTCTCTTTAAAACCTTGGGTTCATGTTTTGTTATTGGAGGAGATTATAATGCAAAACATACACACTGGGGCTCTAGACTGATCACTACAAAAGGTAAAGAGCTATATCATGCAGGACTAGAATATAAATGCACATTTCTTTCCTCTGGATCACCAACTTACTGGCCCACCGATCCCCAAAAATTGCCTGATTTGATTGATTTCTTTGTCGCCAAGGGCATAAACTGTAATTATATTTCTGTTGAAAGTAACCACGATTTGTCATCTGACCACACGCCAGTGATTTTAACAGTCAGTAAATCAATAATACAGAAACCAAATCTCCCAAGACTATGTACAAAGAAAACAAACTGGGACAAGTTTAGAGCAAAGTTGCAGATGTACTTGGACCCTGAAGTTCCACTTGAAACCAAGGAAGAGATTGATAGAGGGGTCGAACAATTCATTGCTGACATACAGCAGGCAGCAGAAGAAAGTACACCACCTCAAAGTCGAAACATTGGATTGGATACGAGTTACCCAATGGAGATCAGAGAGCTGGTTCTAGAAAAAAGACGCGCTCGAAGAAAGTGGCAGCAATCCAGATATCCAGACGATAAAGTTAGATTTAATCGACTCAGTAACCAACTGAAAAAACGTATCAAGGAAATTAAAAATGAAGCGTTGTGTAAATTTCTCAGCAATTTAACTGCTGATGAAAATACAGAATATTCACTTTGGAAGGCTGCTAAAAAAATAAAGAGGCCTAAAATTCAAAATCCACCATTAAAGATGGAGAATGGTTTGTGGGCCACAAACTCTATGCAGAAAGCGAATCTGTTTGCTAAATATCTAGCCGGTGTTTTTAGTCCCTTTCCAAAAAGTACAGATCAGGAAAATATCAGTTCTTTAGATAGAAATGACAAAAAAGACATCCAATTCGTGACCCTAAAAGAGCTTAAGAATATGATAAGGTGCAACATATCAGCAAAGAAATCACCAGGATATGATCTTATAACTGGTCAGATAATGAAAGAGCTCCCAGACATGGCTATCATAAGGCTTCAACATATGATAAATGCCTGCTTTAAGGTGAAATATGTACCTCGCCATTGGAAAATTGCGGAGGTAATACTAATATTAAAACCAGGAAAACCCTCTTCCGCTGTAACATCATACCGTCCGATATCATTACTACCAGTCATGTCTAAGATCTTCGAAAAGCTGCTTCTAAGAAGGCTTGAGCCGATCATTCGAGACAGACAGCTGATTCCTACACATCAGTTTGGGTTTAGACGTAGGCATTCTACTATAGATCAGATTCACCGTATTATCAACATAATCGAAAAAGCTCTTGAAGAGAAAAAAATATGTTCAGCTGTTTTTCTTGATGTTGCCCAGGCCTTTGATAAGGTTTGGCACGAGGGCCTTGAATATAAACTACACAGGGACCTACCAACTCAGTACTTTGAGTTATTACAATCGTATATTAAAGGAAGGTACTTTCGAGTTCGTCATGGCTGTGACTACTCAGAATTAAAGAGGATAACAGCAGGTGTACCGCAGGGTAGTGTCCTTGGACCTGTGCTCTATTTGTTGTATACGCGTGATATTCCAGATGTTGTTGATTCAATTGTTGCCACATTTGCTGATGACACTGCTATCCTTGCGGTTGATGCTTGTATTGAGAAGGCCACGAGTAGACTACAGGGTGCAATGGATAAGATAAGTACCTGGACAAAGTGCTGGCGAATTAAACTAAATGAGGCAAAATCAACGCACATAAACTTTACGAATAGGAAGATTACCACCCATCCATTGTTTATCAATGCTCAAGCTGTTCCTTACTCCAACAATGCCAAATACTTGGGGATGACCTTAGATACTAAGCTCAAATGGAAAGTCCATGTAAAGAAAAAAGTTGAAGAGCTTAGAATAAAATATAGAAAACTTTACTGGCTGCTTGGACGTAACTCTGGGCTTACAGTGCAGAATAAAATCTTAATATACAATCAAATATTGAAACCAGTATGGACATATGGCATACAACTATGGGGCTGCACAAAGCAGTCTAATATCAAAATAATTCAAAAATTCCAGAACAAGGTATTACGGGGAATAGTCAATGTCCCATGGTATATTAGAAATGGTGATTTACATCGCGACTTGAACATCAGACTTGTTGAGGAGGAAATCAAGAAATGTGCAATAAGTCACAATTTGCGCCTTCTCACTCATGAGAATTTAGAAATGAGAGCAGTGCTTGAAGTGGCCGATAATGTTCGCCGCCTCAAGAGGATTAAGCCTCACGAACTGCTTCAGTAATAATAAGGAAGTTATTATTATAATGATTATCCTCTAATGTGATTTAGTATTTAAGAATGAATCATTGGTCGATTTTGTTTATAAATTGGTTATGAATAAATAAAATAAAAAAAAAAATAAAAAAAAAAAATAAAAATACCTACCAGAAATGCAATCTTTTTATAAAGCAAGGCAAAGAATGTATTTCAAGTGTAATAGTGGAATATGTTACTTGGAGTACAAGAATTACTTTATTTTTTAAAGTTGACAACATGCACTTTAGTGGCTGACTGTGTTTTGTTATTTATTTTATTTTCAATTTAAAAATTGTGAAATTATTTTTAACAACTTAAATATTAATACATGATTGTTTGCCTCCTGAACTGTAATTAGTAATAAACTAGGTTACATACCTTAAGTACCGTCAACAGTTCTGTCCTTTAATTAGCGACGACCTGTTTCGAAAGCTTACTCTATGCTTCCATTGTCAAGTCATAAGAAACACAAAACACAAATAACAAAAAGCACACCTAACATTAAATAAAAAACACATGTCCAACATTAATAAATAAAAACAAAACAAAAAACACACGACACACATCGAGCATGCTGGCCAGCAGGTCGTTCGGATCTAACCTCCACGTGATTGTTACCTCTACCTCAAATATTTATCAGAGTATCTGATTATATTCCCATGGTTATTGTAAGAATCACTCTGTACATAAATTGCCTTACGTACTAACTGCATTACTAGCTTCCATTACAAACTTCCTGTGAAGACCTTATTTCCTTAAAGTCGGAGCATATATTTACGCTGTCTTTCCTGATTCAGGTGAAATCACTTGCACTGGTTTTTATTTCCCCAGAACAAGTCTATCAGAGAAATTAAAAAGTTTATTTCAAATAATACTTTCTTAAAAGCAAAGCCTTTTCTATTTCCTTGAACTATTTTAGCTGTTTTAAAGAATTAGTTATATCGTTTTTTAGAAATTAAATCCTGTAAACTGATTCACAACTTGCCAAATTAAATGTTTTGTGGTTTAAGTTTAATTTTTTGCCTACTATGTCCAAGAGATAAAGCTTGAAATTCTTTATTTCTTACAATATACAAATATACAAATTACAAATACATTGTACTTACAATGTACAATTATTATTGTATTTATATTTTCTAGACTCAAACTTATAAACACCAGGGTATATCTTGTGTGTTTATTTATCTTCAAAAAGTAGTTTTATAGTTCATGCGTTATTTTTTTTTTAATATGTGCTCTTTTGATTATATTTTTTTACGTACATATATTCTGCAGAAGTTATTTAGATTCACATATAGTCTGTATACAGTAACTTGGCGTCTGTACCCTGGCAGATTTACCCTGGGTAAATTAGCGTGGGATGCATACCGTACGGTGGTCCAAGGACAACTGCCGCTTCACGGTTGATTGGATATTATTGTTAGTCCGGAATGCTGTAGTGATGTATAAATTCTTTAAATTTTTTGAAATTATATTTGGAAGTATGTTTCCATATTCACAAGCTATGTATGTAGTCTTATCTTGAGGTTTTAAAGGTTTACAGATTTTATTTTGTTTTTTTAATAATAAGGTGTTTATCAGTAAGTTCTTTATAACTTTATTACAATTCTGTGAAAAACTATGATTTTTATATTTTATATTATTTACAATATCAGATTTGAGGTTATGTTTAATCCTATTCCTCCATTAAAACCAAATTAAAATAGTGTGTGGAGAAACGAAGTTGGTTGGATTGTTCAGATTTATAAGCATGCACTAATATATTATCATATTGAAAACCTTTTTTATTTTTATAGGTGTACATAGGACAGGGTGGGATAAAAGCTGTGACATGATTTTTTATTGAACAGTTAATGTTTGTGGTAGGTTTAATTAACACTTATCCTCCGCTGTTTAAAGATAATGTACGATAGATTATTTTTAGATGTAGAATTTAAAACAATGACAAATGCAAATATCACTTATTATCTCAATTCATTACAAAACAAATTTTGTTTGGTGTTTAGTAATCAAAAATAAAGAAAATTGTGTTACATTTTACATACAATTGTTTATTTAAATTTATATTGCTGCATTCATTTTATTTGTGTACTTTTGTGCCTATCGCATTTTTCCTACTTCATATGCTTTCAAGAAGATCTTTGATTACCAAAATTAAATTTACCTTAATGTTCTTTCTTGGAAAAGTGTTTTATCACTTTTTACTCAGAAAATACTATGGACTCTTTCTGTGTTAACAAAGAGATTCTCTGACCAGCTCTTCCATTGATTTGATTCTCCTCTTAGAACTTCGCTAATTATTTATAAATTGAACAACGTTACCTAGAAGCTGTTTCACATCGCGTGGTCTCCGCATGGACCATTCAGGTAAATTGGCTGTGAGCAAGGCAATATTGAGTTTTGTAATTAATGGTAGTGATAAAATCATGAACCAAGCTGAAAATTGTGATGTTTTACATATAAAGTAAAAGAAGGAAGAGAATACATGTATATACAATTATAAATGTATCACTGATGAACTATACTAAAATGTGTCAATTGATATCTGATCATACATTTTTAACAGATATGTGTACTAATTTATATAATTATGTGAAACTGTATATTTGAATTAAGGAAATAAAGCATTGGACCGACGAAAACTTTAGCAGGAAGCTGCCAGGAAAGTTTGGGACCCCATGCGACTGATAAGAAATCAATATTGCATAGATGCATAACAAAATAATGAAGAAACATTTTCAAGAACAATCCCCTTTTTGGCAAAAAAAAACCCCAAAAAATCAATTATTGTTTTTTTATAAAAAAAAAACGGCTATAACGATTTTGATAAAATTTGGCTTACTTGTAGCCTTTTATGTACTCTACCTTATGTAAAAAACCGAATCTTTCTAAAAATTATCGTTTAGCTAAAAATAATAACTTATTTTGGGGGTTTTTTTGCCATAAAGGGGGTTGTTTTTCAAAATTGTTCAAAACTTTTTTCGTACATCTATACAGGCCTAATTGACGTGTTTGGAGCAAATTTGTTCGAAATGGAGTGAATATTTTTCTCTATAGATAATAATAATAATATTTATTAGTTAATCTCCTACTTTAATAATTCACCTCTCCTACCCCACCTACACTTATGAAGTCACAGCGAATCTGTTTAACAATTTAAATATGTTTGTGAGAAAGTATGTGCAAGTTCCTGGTACCGTTTATTATTTTTAATTTATCAAACTTTTAGATTTCAATCCCAACTTGCTAGAAACACAGTGCTGACTTATTTAAAAAGATAAAAAATTCATACTATCTTATCAAAAATACACAATACAAAGTATTCGAGTACTTTGTTTTTCCTTAATCATATTACTTTATAAAACGATGCTTGTAAGAAACTAAAGCTAATGTTTTCCTCCAACATGAAATACTGTTTTAGTGCATCCCCTCCCTTCGGGCACCCTGTTATACTCCTTTGTTTAGCTTCGTTGTCGAGGATAAAAAGACTTTAACAAGGAAATAAGATTGAGTTATTTATTTTCAAAACAAGTTCTTCAGCTGTACCTTTTTAATGTTTACTTTTCTCATGTTTATTTTAATATGTCTTACGATTTAGCAAGAATACTTGACCCATATAACATAATATCAATTTAAATATAAACTTCTTTAAAAAAAATAGAATATTTTTAGATGTAATTTTATATATTTTAGTATTTAAAAAGGTTGTTTGTTAAAGCTTGATACATTTTAACAAATGTCTTTGCAATAAAAATGTTTAAAAATACTTTCTATTTTGAGTACAGTATAACATAAGCATATTTTGTTATTAAAAAATCAAAATATTCAAACTTATTTCTAAATCTAAAAATTTAATATTTCGATTCTGGAAATTTAAAAACCGAATAATAAATAAATATTTAAAGGAAGCTACTTATTACATTAGAAGAAACGATACTTTAAATTGAAACTTAAAACAAGTTTAGGTAAACTCTAAAAGCAAAATAAGCGAAGTTTACGAAAATTCAAACAATAATCCGCAATAAATTTGTAATGTTTTTAACCTTGTTGTGTTTACCATACGCTGCTAAAATCCAAAAATGAAGATAATAGTATAGTATAATATTCAATTCTGTCCATTTAAAACCGAATAATAAATAAATGTTTAAAGGAAGCCACTTATTACATTAAAAGAAATCATACTTTAAATTGACACTTAAAATAAGTTTAGGAAAACTTTAAAAGCAAAATAAGTGACGTTTACGAAAATTCAAACAATAATCCGCAATAAATTTGTAACGTTTTTAACCTTGTTGTGTTTACTGATTAAAACGAAAAATGAAGATGGCAGTATAGTAATGTACGAGATTTTTGAATGAATTTGTAAATTATTAACGTATTTTGTTTAATTGTCAAAACTGTCTCTACAGGTGCGTTAAAACAGTCCAAACAAGGACGACATGAAGACAAGGGGCACCAAATAGAGAATTTTAGTTCAAATTTAAATGTCAATTGGTGAAGACCATTTAAAATCCGTGAAAATTGGATCACTAAATGAAAATCTACGCTCTTAACTCCTGGACTTTTAAAAAAAACAACAAACTCTTCTTATATTTAACAGTGCAAAACCTCCCCAGCTGTGTCAAACAGTCGTTTAGACATTGTTAGCTTTTAGGCGACTTCGTGTAAATGTTTTAATGTGCGTCTCTAAATCATTTCTAAAGCTACGTTGAGATTTGGTCAACGTGTCGTGCGCTTATAGTGAGGTTTTGTCGACAGTACGCCAGTTCATTTAAAGTTCAGTAAGAGTTAGACATTTACAAACGGGCTAAAATATTCATATTCGTTTTCTGTATCGACTTGTTGCATTTATCACTGAGATGGCGTTGCACGCCTTTATTAGCGAATTTCCATAGGAAAAATGAACTATTGCAGTGGCCCTTATGGTAAGACCCAAGGTCGGGAGTAGCAAATGAGCACCGATCATGGTCCCCAGAACACGTTTTGGGGTGTCATAAAAATCTAAATCTATAAAAGGTCATATATATGTATATATGTGTTCACACTCTAGCGGCCGCATTTTAAGTCTGATTTAGATCAAATTCGGTACACATGTTGGTTGTCTACGTCGCTCGGACGAGTTCGTTAACAAAAAAAATCCAACAATCGGAAGCACGTTTTTGACCGGAAGTAACTATGTTTGTGGATTTTTCCTACGAGAATGAATTTGTTTTTGAGTTTTTTCTACAAATATAAATGTAAGATGTTATTCTGCACATTTTTTTACGTGACTTTATAGCTCGCTTGGTTCCCCTAAAAATCGATCGAAACATAAAATACCATAGAAGTACCCGGTTCAAAGCCATGTGGTGGACTCTACCGCGGGATTTTCGTGCGAAGCACGCACTGCATTGTGTATTGAAGATATACTCCCAATATCCGGAATGGCGTACGAAGCACGCAATGCGTTGTGTATTGAAGATACTCACAATATGCGGAATGGCGTGCGAACCATTTTCCGGAACGTCGTGAATAGACCTATTTCCTAAATAGGTTGAAACCCTAAAACATAGGCCTATAAACTTAATTTTGGAAATTTGCTCAACTCATGTCAGCGGTTCATCTGCGTGGTCGAATTATTAGATATACAATATAAAACAATGTAAACAAATCTTGTAAACCAAGTTTCTACCAAAACCGAATTACTACTTGATTGCATTAGAGCTAAAGATGAATGAAGGAATGAATGATGACTGTGGCAATATGGCGGATGAGTCTTTTATAAGAAGACGAGCGGGCCCGACCCGGCTTTGCGCGGATAGACGAATCAAAGTTAATTGTATATTAACACAAAATATATTATATCAATAAATATATTACACTATGTATTTCTTATGGGGATTTTTAGTAACATTGACCCCCCAAACCTACCCTAAAATTTCGATTAACAAAAAACAAACTCTTTCTTAGCAAGCACCTAGATAGAGCCCTAGAGGAAGCTACATACCAAATTTCATTCCAATCCGTTCGAAGATTTTTTTGTAGTAACTTTGACCCCCCAAAACCCGCCTAAAATTTCGAATTTTTTGAAAACCTTTCTTAGCCAGCACTTATGGCCCTAGGGGAAGCTACATTCCAATCTGTTCGATGCTTTTAGAGAAATCGTGATTTTGTTACTTTTACCCCCCCCCCCCCCAAACCCCGCTAAAATTTCGAATTTTTTAAAATCCTTTCTTAAAACCTATAGCCCTAGGGGAAGCTACATACCAAATTTCATTCCAATCTGTTCAATGGTTTTAGAGAAATCGTGATTTTGTGACTTTGACCCCACCCCCAAACCCAATAAAATTTCGATTTTTGTTAAACCCTTTCCTAGCGAGCATCTATGGCCCTAGAGGAAGCTGCATACCAAATTTCATTCCAATCTGTTCGGTAAGTTTTGATAAATCGTGATTTAGTAACTTTGGCTTTTATAAGTATAGATTAAACAGAAAACGTGTCACTGGGCCTAAAACGTGAGACAGAAGTGTCATTATTTAATTTTCTTTGTTCAAAATTGGTTTCATTTTAACAAATTAAACTTTGCTTATCGTTAACGAATCCCAAACCAGAAACAACAGTAGGCCTATAATATGACCTACATTAAAAAGCGTTTTTATGCTGAACAATTAGAATTATAATTAAAGGACAAACACAATTTTTTTGTAAGTTCTACAATTT
>JAGFPH010004105.1:98530-113735 GCA_018207615.1 Philaenus spumarius
GGGGGGGGGGCGAAGTTACAAAATCACGATTTCTCTAAAACCATCGAACGGATTGGAATGCAATTTTGTATGTAGGTTTTCCTAGGGTCATAGGTGCTCGCTAAGAAAGTTTTTAAAAAAATTCGAAATTTTAGGGGAAGTTTGGGGTCAAAGTTACTACAAAAAACTATCGTACGGATTGGAATGAAATTTGGTATGTAGCTTCCTCTAGGGCACTAGGTACTCGCTAAGAAAGGGTTTTTAAAAAATTCGAAATTTTAGGGGGTTTGGGGGGGGTCAAAGTTACTACAAAAAACCATAGAACTGATTGGAATGAAATTTGGTATGTAGCTTCCTCTAGGGCACTAGGTACTCGCTAAGAAATTGTTTTTAAAAAATCGAAATTTTAGGGGAGGTTGGGGGGTGTCAAAGTTACTAAAAATCCCCATAAGAAATACATATAGTGTAATATATTTATTGATATAATATATTTTTTGTTAATATACAATTAACTTTGATTTGTCTATCCGTGCAAAGCCGGGTCGGGCGAGCTAGTATTTTATAAATGTGATATTTTTATAATGGTACCAAAATATAGGCAGTGATACGGGAGTAACATGAAGATTTCCCGCACCCTCACTTTTGTAATGTATTCTGTATTACTGCAGAGTTTCGTGGACGTGCTCGGAATGCGGTTGTAAATCCATTCCTTGTGATTTGATCCCCTGTACAACATGTCTGAATGCCTATAATTTCAAACTACAAAATTAAATTCAATTACTTGAAAACATAAATTGTTTAAAGAATGTGTTCTTAATTTTTTGAGAAATAATAAAATGGTTCCATATTTTATATATATAATCCAAATACCACTGACTCGTTCATCACTAATATTTCCCTTAACAGCCGATTTAACTTTGAAGCAATTGTTTGTATTTCTAACTTTTAGGTCAGGTTTATATTAAAGTGTAGACCTGAGCTGCTGGTTCCTTTGACCTTTGTTATTATAACTGTTGTTATAAAATATACGAAATAATTTGATTTAAACATTTAACATTATTTACCGTCTTAGCTTTGGGATTATTATTAATCCTACACTTTTATTATATAGATATAAAAAAAATATAACATGATTATGTGTATAGATGGTTAAAACAGGGTTGGCGTGCGGAGTAGGCCTAAATTATAAATTCACATTGACATTACAAACAACATTATTTTTGCTTTACTTTCTCTTGTAAAAGTCGCCCTACTAACTCACGACGTCCTTTGGCACGGAACCAATTCCCGAACTTTCCATTACTGGTCACTTTCTGGAATCCTGTTCTCGTAACTTATGGAGTAGGTTAAAACATTAAATTCCACCAGGACTACCATACACTTTGCGTTGTCCTTGATGATACATTTAGCAATCTGTTGTATAAATAATTTTGGATATAAAGTGAACGAACGAACATCGTACTGTGTTGGAATGGTTATCGTTATTAACAACTTTATTTAGTTTTTCATTTGAAGAAGAAGCAGAATAAAGTAACCTTGTAACTATTGGATCACTTTGTATTTCAACAATATATAGGTCTATTATTAATCGTGAAAAGTAAAAAAATGTATCTTTTTGAAAGAGTACTTCTTCTAAAAATAATAATTAATCATTGATAACTGAATGGCACATAATAGAGTCTAACTACTGGAATGTGAGTAAATGGTTGAAAATATAGGGGCAGATGAGAGTTAAGAAGTACAGTCTGTACTACCCCATAAACATTATTATTTAATGAGATCAGTTATGAACGATCAATATAAAAGGATGTTTAGAGAAATAATCATTTTCATAAATTTGTTTAAATATTTGGAACCATTTTAGTTTCCCCATCTATATATATATAAAAGCGAAATACCACTCATTCACTCACTCACTCACTCACACACTCATCATGATTTCTCAAAAACTACGTAACGGATTGAAATGCAATTTGGTATGTAGCTTCCTCTAGGGCCATAGGTACTCACTGAGAAAGAATTTGAAAAAATTCGAAATTTTAGGGGGGTTTGGGGGGATTAAAGTCATTAAATCACGATTTCTTCAAAACTACCGAACGGATTGGAATTAAAGTTGGTATGTAGCTTCCTCTAGGGCCATAGGTAGTCACTAAGAAAGGGTATGACAAATTTCGAAATTTTAGGAGGGGTTTGGGGGGATCAAAGTTACTAAAATCATAATGTCAGATCTTTTATTATTATGACAACAGTGCTTTTATTATTTAAGATCTATATATATATAAGCCAAGTACCACTCACTGACTGAACACTTAAAAAGAATACAATTACGTTAAAAAGACTGAAAATACCAACCACCACGGTCAACGCCGTACGGGTCTGCTAGTAATGTATATTTCATCAATAATATTTAGAAAATTCAGTTGAACTAGTTTCGGAAATTGCTTTTTTAGTGACATTTTCGAAATATAACTTAAAAACTAGTTTTAAAACTGCAGACTTAATACTACCTGACGTAATGCAATCTGTATACCAATAATCCGTTATAATACAAGCGCTACATATTTAAATGTGGGTTATAACTGTGGCAGACGGGAACCCGAGTAACTTTTCACAAACATCAGCGAAACTATTTAGCACCAGTTAGGTTGGGTTGTGGATAGTTACGGAAAGTTTATAGCTAGGAATTAAACCTTAATTACTAAAATATGTTAACGTTACAGAACAGTTATTTAATAACTACAGTATCAAAATATTCAGTTTATTGATTCGTTACAATAGCTAAAATACTAAATGTTTGAGCAAGTCAGCACATTTAGAAGGATAAGCCAGGGGAGGGGACGGAAAACAAAAGTCGAAGGAAATATTGAAGGTTGGTTTGTTGGGGGGAGGTAACGGCAATGGAGATAAACTAAATAGCGCACAATTGGATAAGTTTAAGAAAATGTCCAAGGTTTTTTTTTCCATTATATAAGCTCCCGGATTGGAATGATAACAAATATTGAAATAGGTATATATTACCTGTTACACTGTCTATTAAATCCTTGATTATTTGTTGTGACTACTGAAGTTTCGGGATTGTCCCATCTTCCGGTCACTTATATCACATAAAAAAAAAAACACATTTAAAACACCTTTTCCCCACTAATGAGGGCGGCGAAAACACAAAAATTAGGTATACACAAAACTCACAGTACACGAAACACAAATTACGGCATGACTACGAACATGTTGCCTAGGCGCTGGTTAACTAGCTACATAACCAGATACATAACTGGAGTAGCTAGTTAACCAGCGCCTAGGCAACATGTTCTTAGTCATGTCGTAATTTGTGTTTCGTGTACTGTGTTTTTGTGTATAACTAATTGTTGTGTTTTCGACGACCTCACTAGTGAGGGAAAAGTGATTTAAATGTGTATTTTTGTATGTGATATAAGTGCCCGGAAGATGGGATAATCCCGAAACTGCAGTAGTCACAACAAATAATCAAGGATTTAATAGACAGTGTAACAGGTAATATATACCTGTTCCAATATTTGTTCCAAGGTTTGTTAGGACTGTAGTGTCGAAGAATACTAGGTCAGCAGGAAAAAAATACGTTTAGATTATGCTTGAGTGTATTTCAAACGCCATTTAAACAAAATTTTAACTACGATGCACATAACGTAAACTCAAATAACAGAATGATAATGATTCTTTTTGTTTTGTAGATCAGACATATTACTTAACACAAGATTTTAATGAAAAGTAAATATCTGAAAGTTATATAAAGCAGGGTGTTTCAAAACGAATGTCACGGTTTTATGGCTTTTTAGTACTATAATTAATACATTTTATTGTATTAACCTACATTTAACTTACAATTATAAATAACTATCTGGCCCGATCCGGCTTTGCGCGGATAGACAAATCAAAGTTAAAAATGGGGATTTAGTATCGTTAACCCCCCAAACCCGCTCAAATTTCGAAATTTGTTAAAAACCTTTCTCAGTGAGCACCTATGACCCTAGAGAAAGCTACGTACAAAATGTCATTCAAATCCGTTTGGTAGTTTTAGAGAAATAGTGATTAGTAACTGTGACACCCCAAACCCTCTCTAAAATGTCGATTTTTTTAAACCCTTTCTTAGTGAGCATCTATGACCCAAGAGAAAGCTACATACCAAATGTAATTCCAATCCGTTTGGTAGTTTTGGAGGCATAGTGATTAGTAACTTTCACACCCCCAAACCCTCTCTAAAATTTCGAATTTCTTTAAACCCTTTCTTAGTGAGCACCTATGACCCTAGAGAAAGCTACATACCAAATTCATTCCAATCCGTTTGGTAGTTTTGAAGAAATAGTGATTTAGTAACTTTGACCCCCCACAAACCCATCTAAAATTTCGAATTTTTTGGCCCTAGAGGAAGCTACATACCCAATTTAGTTCCAATCCGTTCAGTAGTTTTTGAGATTTCGTGATGAGTCAGTCAGTGAGTGAGTGGTATTTGGCTCATATAGATACATACAATTTCTTCTGTTAATAATATTTCATAAATTCCGCTGTTTGTAACGAATAGTTGTAGGCCCTAGTCATTAAATGATAACATTTGAAAATAATACGGAATGAACAAAAAGCTTTCTATTCACTAGTCTTTGCTAATAGCACTTTCTAACGGAAGACTGATTAAACAGTGAATGCCCTTGCGCTCAGGTGTACCAACAAAACTGTATGAGATGCTCTTTCATTACATGCATTAGTGATAAATAATTGCAAGTTAAACGTGTACAAAGCCTTAAAGCCCCGATATTAATTTTGAAACACCAAGTTCAGTATATATATTATTATTTCAAATACATACCAAAAAGAGATCTATATAATATGCATTTTATGAGTTCTGAGTGTTTACAATATTTTATAAATCCTGGTGTTAGTTTTTACTTTCTCCACACTATACGTAGTATATGGAGAAAGTATTGTTTTCGTAAAAATGTTCGAATTTGAATTTTCAGTTGAATTATCTGTTTTGGTGCTCCCAGAACCCCAAAAAATTGTTTAGTGCAATTATCTGTGTTGGTGCTCCCTGAACCCAAAAATATTTTTAGTGGAATTTTTTGTTTTGGTGCTCCCTGAACCCAAAAAAGTGTTTTTAACGTGGTGTCTGTCTGTCAGTATGTATGTACGACCAGAGAGGACACTATTGGTCCGATTTTCATGAAATTTGGTATGTAGGTACTAAACCCTAATATTTCCAGGCGTTTTTTTTTCATTTTTTGGAATTTTTAATTTTTAAGGGTAATTTCCCCCTAAAAACCCATAAAAAACGACAAAAATGCAAATTTCTCAAAAACGGCTCTAACGATTTTGATCAAATTTTCAGTATTTATAGTGCTTAAGATGCCAAACAAAATGACACCACCCGCTTTTATCAAAACTTCGGCGTTTTATAATTATGGGGAAATGTTTAAAAAATAAACAAGTTTATGTTGTCAATCTAGCATCGCGGCGACGGCCGCACGGGGTAGCACAACGGTAGCGAGCACGGCCAGTAATTCAAAGGTCGCGCGATCGAATCCCGCCTGGGACAATAATTTTTTTATACGATTGACGTAGGTAGAATATTATTTTTTTGTTTTGTTCTAAAAAGTAGTAAATAAAATGATTAAAAACAATATTATTTTCACTACAGTAAGTTGGGAGAAAGTTTGTGTCAGTTAACTGATACCGTTTATTTTTTGTGTGTTTAACGTCCTACTGTTTTACACTTTAAGGCTAATGAAGACGGGACCTACAGTTTTACGTGGAATCCGAACCACAGCCAACGATGTCTGTTAAGAAACCATTTAGAAACTTATTCGGGGTCAATGGGAATAGAACCCGGAATCTTTCCATCCTGGTGTTAGTAATTAGTAGTTAGTTGTAATCATAAAAGCGTGATTGCAACATTTCAATTTAAAATTATTAATCTGCTGCTGATGAATTCCTAAAAATTTGAAATTTTCTGAAACGGTGTTTCAATGTAAAATATGAAATATAAAATAATTATGTTATTTACTGTTCTAATACAATATTAAGGGCAGTTCTAATATAGTCTTCGGGGTACTTTGTTCAGCACTGCACGTACTGGGTTTACTTAAATTTGCCCACTTTATTGTCATTTAAGTTCCAATTTAATGAAAGATAAAATATAGAGTAAATATAACTTATGAAATCAAATAACTGTTGACGGTAAATTTTTTTCACAGCTATTACATGAACAAATGTGCAAAATATTGCTTCTTAAATCTTTTTGAATTAAATTTAATTATTTTAAAACCAAAACTATGGTCTACAATTTAAAATCTCAAAAGACTATTCCTGAATTAGGTTAATTATCATGATAAACAAAAATAATTCGACCGCGCAGCTGAACCGCTGACGTGAGTTGAGCAAATTTCCAAAATTAAGTTTATAGACCGATATTTTAGGGTTTCGACCAACAATTTGGGAAATAGGTCTATTCACAACGGTGCTGAATAGCTGCAAAATGGTTCGCACGCCATTCCGCATATTGGGAGTATCTTCAATAACACAAAGCATTGCGTGCTTCGCACGCCATTCCACGTATTGGGATTGTCTTCAATACACAATGCATTGCGTGCTTCGCACGCCATTCAACATATTGGGATTGTCTTCAATACACAAAGCATTGCGTGCTTCGCACGCCATTCCACGTATTGGGATTGTCTTCAATACACAAAGCATTGCGTGCTTCGCACGCCATTCCACATATTGGGATTGTCTTCAATACACAATGCATTGCGTGCTTCGCACGCCATTCCACATATTGGGATTGCCTTCAATACACAAAGCATTGCGTGCTTCGCACGCCATTCCACATATTGGGATTGTCTTCAATACACAATGAATTGCGTGCTTCGCACGCCAAACCTCGTATTAGGGGTATTTTCAACACACAAAGGATTGCGTGCTTCGCACGCCAGCCCCACGGTAGAATCCACCACATGGCTTTGAACCGGGTACTTCTATGGTATTTCACGTTTTGATCGATTTTGGGGGAACCAAGCGAGCTATAAGGTCGCGTAAAAAAAAAATGTGCAGAATAACATCTTACATTTATATTTTTAGAAAAAACTCTAAAAAAATTCATTCTCTTAGTAAAAATCTCAAAAAATAGTTACTTCCGGTCAAAAAACTTACTTCCGGTTGTTGGATTTTTTTGGCTAACGAACTCGTCCGATCCACTTACACACCCAACACGTGTACCAAATTTGGACCAAATCGGACTTAAAATGCGACCGCTAGAGTGCGAACACATATATACATATATATATATATATATATATATATATATATATTAATTTTAATGACACCCCAAAACGTGTTCTGGGGACCATGATCGGTGCTCATTTGCTACTCCCGACCTTGGGTCTCACCATAAGGGCCACTGCAATAGCTCATTTTTCCTATGGAAATTCGCTAATAAGACATGGAAACAGTTACTAAGTGTTTTCAGGATATTTATTATGATTAGACACTTAGAATAAAAGGTTTTAAGTTTATATATGCCTAGAAATAATTTGTTCTTATTACTTTAACCAGTAGGATATTTTTTATTATTATTTCAATAAACTATCACTTTAGCCACAATGCCGACATGACATTAGCTATATGTAACACTTTGAGATGTGTTAGTAACCTGTATGTTTTAACTATCAAGTAAATACAGGTAATTAGTTAAATAATTATAGCCATATTATTCCCCATCGTGGCACAAATAATCATTTAAATATAATAAACTCCAACCTAGGTGATTAACATATTTCGAGTTCATTCTATTACTTTCCTAACCTAACGTAAAATCCATACTGGTTAAACGGTTCATTACGCATGTTGGTGCATTTAATGTAACATGTGTGATATCAGTGTCACTATTTAGTTTTAATAAGGGAAGTCAGAATTTCTTGCATTTGCTCAAAATATTATTTTTATTTTGTAAATAATATTTATTTTGATAATTGCAAAAACAGCAATATATAGCATGATAGTTATATTAAAGGTGTAGGAGTAGCCTATATACTCCCATATTTTAATATACATCGTTTTCCCCTGTGTCTGTATTTTTTGTTTTCTACAATAGTCTATTTAGAAATAAAGACTCATTTGAAATATGCAATTAACATAATTTAATACAATCAATTTAAAAACAAACGATACCAGAAACTTGCATATACAGTACTTTCTCACAAACATATTTAAATTAATAAACTGATTCACTGTGACTTCATAATTGTATTAAAGTAGGAGAGGGGGGGATTCATTAAAGTAGGAGAGGCATATCTAATAAATATTATTATTATTATTATTAGCTGAATGAGAATTTTTAGAAAGATGCTGTATTTTGCAGATGGTAGGATACATTAACGGCTACAAATAAGCAACACTTTATCAAAATCATTTGAACAGTTTTTTTTATAAAAAAATAATAACTGGTTTTTTATGGGTTTTTTGCCAAAAAGAGAGTTGTTTAAAAAAAAAATTCGAAACCTTTTTTCTTGCATCTATACATTCCTAATTTACATGTTTAGCACAAATTTGTTCGAAATCGATCGAATAATTTTCTCTCTAGCTTTTTATACGTACAGACAGAGTGACATTTTGTAAAAACCTCTTTTTTGGACTCAGGGGGTCCCAAAACGGATATTTCTACAAAAATTTCAGCATCGATGTTTTTGGTGATCACTATACTATCTCTGTACTATATATAGTATAGTGAGAAAGTAAAAGTAAAGGCAAAAATCATATTTTTCATAAAATTTTTATACATCTTCCAAACATGAACATGTTGTGTTTTATCTTTCAAACATTTCATGTATCTCAAAGAAGGTAGGTACTCAAAAACAACTTGAAATTTTAAATAAGTCGTAACAAACTCAATAATAATATGAAACGTAACTTCTGTTATTTCCAGTTTTGAGACAAGAAACGTACGAAATTGTCTCAAAACCCTACGTAACGTAAGCCTTTTGTGAGGCATTTTATGCCAGTCATATGTTGCTTAGCAACGCCTGAATTATTTTATACCGCTTCTTGTAACAAGAGAACGCAAATATTGTCTTCCATCGTGCAAACCTCTTATTTTGATGTGAATCATTTACATTCAGTGATGTAGCTATGTTTGTGGATCTTGGAGGCAGTGTGTTTGTGTAGTTCATTTCACGAAGTATGCCAAAGGTAAAAAATTAAAAATCAGTTTTAAATGGAAAAGTCACTGTTGAAATAGTTTATGAAAGAAAGTTGGGAGTTTTTTTAGATGGAAAGAACGCATTTACACATCCTTTATTTTGAAATGAGTATTCTAATGTAGTCTATAAAGGGTATTTCTGAAATGCTCTGGTATAATTTAGGGGATGGCTATATAAATTACCAGCTTTTTTTAAATAAATATTAAATATCCTAGAACCGCTTCAAAAATTGGGTTGAAAAGTCTCATAAATGTAAAGAACTAGTTTGAAAAAACTATCAATTTGATTCAATAAATTGTTTAAAAATGGTGGCAAAGAAAAAAACTTAAAAGAGAATACGTAACTAAAATCCTTAAATGTTTTACAGTTCTGCTAGTACCAATTATTGTAACTAGCCATTCTTCATAATATTTGACCAATTAGTTAAAAGGCTGTGATTATTTATATGATTTACTTACCTAATTTGTATAGTATGGATTTTGGTAAAGAAGCAATTAAAGAAGAAAAATAATAGGCCTAATTTTTATCGGTGATTTCTTGCGCCGTCCAATATTCTAGACGAAGTAGTACATTTTTAGCCAAATTGTGCTATCTAATATAATGAGTTGACAAAGTCACTATACAAATGACGAATAGCTATTCAAAATAATCGCTAATTATGATAATCTCTGTCACTATTACTGTTAGATATGCATACTACTATTATTTCGTATCTGGTTTAAAATTAGTTTTGTTCAGTTTCAGGAAGAGTGTTTTCTATATTTAATTACTTAAATTTTTATAACTCACTAGCTTACCCGTACGGCGTTGCCCGTGGTGGTTGGTATTTTCAGTCTTTTTAACGTAATTGTATTCTTTTTAAGTGTTCAGTCAGTGAGTGGTATTTGGCTTATATATATAGATCTTAAATAATAAAAGCACTATTGTCATAATAATAAAAGATCTGAAATTATGATTTTAGTAACTTTGATCCCCCAAAACCCCTCCTAAAATTTCGAAAATTTTCATACAGTTTCTTAGTGAGCACCTATGGCCCTAGAGGAAGCTACATACCAAATTTAATTCCAATCCGTTGGGTAGTTTTGAAGAAATCGTGATTGAATAACTTTGATCCTCCAAACTCCCCCTAAAATTTCGAATTTTTTAAAATCCTTTCTTAGCGAGCGCCTATTTCTAGAGGAAGCTACATACCAAATTTCATTCCAATCTGTTCGGTAATTTTGGAGAAATCGTGATTTAGTAATTTTTACCGCCCAAAGCCCTCGTAAAATTTCCAATTTTTTAAAACCCTGTTTTAGTGAACACTTATGACCCTAGAGGAAGCTAAATACCAGATTTCATTCCAATCCGTTCGGTAGTTTTGAAGAAATCGTGATTTAATAACTTTAATCCCCCCAAACACCCCTAAAATTTCGAATTTTTTCAAACCCTTTCTTAGTAAGCACCTATGACTCTAGAGGAAACTACATACCAAATTTCATTTCAATCCGTTCCGTAGTTTTTGAGAAATCTTGATGAGTGAGTCAGTGAGTGAGTGAGTGAGTGAGTGAGTGGTATTTCGCTTTTATATATAGGCCTATAGATTACTTAAAATTTGTATAACTCATTGGTTTTACCGGTAATCATATTTATAAATGAATATTTTATAACTCATTTGTATTCTACTCCACATTGACTTAATTTATTTTAAGATTTGTATTATTTGCTAAAGTCATCGTACAAAACATCTTCCAAGATAGAATTGTATAAAAATTGTAAGTTCTTACTATTTTTGTCTAATAGGTGTTTTTTAAGTCCCATCTTTCCCTGCACAACCTATATTAAATATTCAAATGTAGAAGGAATTAAAGCAGCCGGAGCAAAACTAAACGGGGACTAAATTGGGGACGTTAAACTTTGCTCCATTTTACGGCATGCCGCAATTCCCGTATGTATGGAAGAACGTTTACAACCATCGAGTTTTTATGTAAACTAAAATTGTAAGTCACTAATTCTTGAAATTTTCGAGTATATACATTGGAAATTATAAAATGGATCTACTTTGTACTAACTAAATTAACTATTATTTATCGAAATAGGTTTAGTAACCCATCTAGCGTTATAAAAAAGGAAGGCAAATCGACAAAAGTTACTTTTTAAGCTCAGATTTCACCGGTTTAATTATTTTCCTTTTGTTTTTCTTCTACTTTTGACCAATCTGGGCCTTAAGTTAAGCCAGATCAACCATCCATTTTCGCATTGTAAAACTTTCTAGAACCAAAATTTTCTCGTCCAGTATACGGTCTAGTACAGGTGTTTAGTGGGACGGAATTTCGCATCTTTTCTATATTATTGAGGGGGAGAGGGAGTAATCACCAGATCTTGCTTGAAAAGCTCCATTTTTATGGAGTTACTGGAGTTGCTCTAGACTGTTTTAAATCGTACTTGACAGATAGGCAACAAAGAATTATATTAAACAAAAGGGTTAAGAAATTTATATCAGACTGGAGTGAGGTTAAAAATGAAGTACCGCAAGGGTCAATGTTGGGTCCCTTGCTGTTCATTATTTATATAAATGATTTGCCACTAAATATTAATCATGCATAGGTTATACTGTACGCAGATAACACCTCCATGATTCTGAAATATAAAAAAAATTTCGATCTAAAACTATCAATCAAGAACTTGTTATTAGAACTACGAAATAGGTTTGATATAAATGGACTTAAATTAAATTGCTCAAAAACTGAAATAATACACTTTCAAACACAAAAAAATAGAAAACCATTTGATAAAGACATATTGTTTGGTGGCAGTCTTGTGGGTGTTAGCAATACTGTGGAGTTTTTAGGTATAAATATTGACCACAATTTAACATGGAAGCTACACATGGAAACATTGAGCAAGAAATTAAGTTCGATTTGCTTTCAAATGTTCATTCTGTAGGTTTGCAAATTAGGTTAATTGTCTACCATGCAGTATGGCATTGAATTATGGGTAAATTCATCAAAGGCATTAACTATTTTTAGGCTTAAAAAAATATATATATTCGAACTATGATGTTTTCAAACATAAATAAGTCATGCAAATCAGTATTAAAAAAATTTAAAATTTTGACTACCATCCATGTACTCGTGGTCATAGAAATGACACCACCTTTATGATTGTTATCTTTTTGATCATAAATGTGTAAAAAAATCCTATATAAATGTATTGCAAAGCCTAAGAATAAAGATGAGCTGAAACAGGCAATCGAAAAAGTGTGGAATAAGGAGATTAGTGACAAAATCATAAAAACTTTGATCGACTAATGCCATTGAAGAAACAATACTATAAGAAGCGAAACCTAATGGGTTTTAAGCGGACGCTTGTGTGGTAGTTCAGATCGATTCAGTGTAAAACGAATAAAATGACACTTTTTTTACAAATTGGTAGAAAAATACCGACGTAATAGGCCGATAATGTACTTCCCCAACGATAATTCAATAATTACAAAGCAAACGCTTAAAAAACGCATTCGGTACACGTGAAGCACAAACCTAGAATAACGGTCGTTACACAATTAACATTGATAATTCAATAATTACTATAATTATACAATAATTCAAATAACAGGAAATCTATAAGAGATATAGAAGGGTACTGTAAGCGGCGTAAATGTTCTAAATTTTTAGCTCTTTCGATTGAGCTATCAACCAACCTCGTCCTTTTTTATTTTTACAAATAAATAAAAAAAAACGAAAAAATTTTTAAAATTAGAATTTTTATAGCCTCGAATGTTACAAAAAAAATCATTGCTTGATGACATATCTAGAGATAAAAAATAAACACATTTTTTTTTAAATCTTCAAAATCGGTCCATTAGGAGAGGCTGGGCGATTGAAAATAGGTTTTCGACAAAAATCATTTAATAATATTGATTATTATTTGAAAATGTAATTAATTATAACAAAATACTACGAGATGCTCTTCTCTTTCAGTTATTGTTTTCTCACTTTAAAATAGGATTTACAAAACTTTTATAAATTAACGAAATGATTTACAAACGCAATAAAAAACAAATACTAAAATATACTTTATTATGAAAATTAATGAATAAAAACGCAAATCCAGAATAAATAAATAGAATAGCGTGATCGGACCAATGGAGAGCATAGCAGTTGTTTACGTTTACGCATCGACAAAACTATTTGGTCTCTGTGAAGTTGACACTAGGGGCGGGCACGTAATGTACAGTCCCAATAAAGAAGGTACAGCCCGCGCGGCGATGCTGCTGGCGGTACCTGTTGGCCTCGATCCAAACTAGGCATTTTCGACTGTTGAAAAGTGTTACCTCTGATAACATGGGGGTTTCGCTTCTTATAGTGTTGTTTCTTCAATGTTAATGCCAAACAGGATCGTCTCAGTTATCACGGCTAATGGCGGTTCGACAAAATACTAGTTTATATTAATATTTCATTAAATATATTTTTAATGTGTTTATAAATTTTTTAAAATAAATTCATATAAGTATGTAAAAAAACAATTTTTTTCTTAAATTCCTCGTTAACACTAAAAATTTTATTTATCATTTTATGAATATTATTTATTTTTTATTTCAGTTTCAACAATTATTCTCGGCTCATAACAGGATATTTTCCTTTGCAAGACATTAAAAAAATTATCAAAAGGTAAGAACAACATTGAAACCAGAAATGAGATCCTTCATTATTTTTAAGTGATGCAATATTTCTATGACCACGACTGTATATGCTTAAATGTCTTATGTTTGTGCATATACAGATAGATATTTTTTATGATGGCCAAACTGTTCATTGTTACAACACAAGGTCTATAGAACAGCTCCATAGGCTTATAGGGTTTATTCACAGGCTGAAGTTGTATGAAAACACTCCTTTTTATATGGGCTTAAAACTTTACAATAAATGAACAAATCGGGTAAAGAGGCTTACTTGTAAAAAAATTAAGGATACTGTAAAAACAATGTTAGTCGAAAAAGAATATTACAACGTAAATGAATTTTTTAATGACCTTTCATTGGAATAGAGTGAATATTTTGTAAAATTTGGTACTTTACTTATTTTTAAGCTGTAGTTTTGTTAAGTTTAAGGATAATTGACAAGCAACCTGTTCATTGACAAATTTTATTTGTACTTATGTGAATGTTATGTTGCAATGATAAATAAATTAAAAAGTACCTTAGTTTTCAGTTTGTTCGTACAGTTACGGACGATTTTACTACACGATTTACGAGTTGGCCTATACGAGTAGAACGTTTTATTGATATATACACAATAATAATGTGGCATTTTAAACAAACTTTGTTATAAATACCCAAAATGTGAGTTTTATGGATTAAAGTTAAATGACGCCAATTTTAGAGTTTTACAATGTTATTGTTGATAAACAAGTTAATCTATATTGGTTACGCATACTGTAGGCAGAACTCTAACAATTACGACTGGAAGAAAAGGGTGGTCGTTACTCGGTAATTTTACAGCAGCAACTTTTGCAATCCGCTACCACGAGCATGTAACAGATGTATTCGACGGTCTACATTCAAGACTTTATGGTTAAGCATGACTTGCATTTAGCTTTGATCTTACAAGTTTTTTATAACAATCAAATAAATTTTACTTAAAGACAAACTATTAGATGTTACCAGGCTTAATTAATGTCGCTTAATTTTTGAAGATCGGAAACAAGTTTAATTTGTATAGATACGTAATTTGCCATCTATACTATTATAAAAGTCAAATACCATTGACTCATTGACTCATCACAGTTTCTCCAAAACCACCAGGCCTACAAACATCCAATTTGGCAATAATACTCTTTATAGGCTCTAGACGCCCACTAAGAAAGGGTTTCCGAAAATTCGAAATTTTAGGAGGGTTTTGGGGGGTAACAGTTACTAAATCACGATTTCTCAAAACCTACCCATCGGATTGGAAATTTGATATGTAGCTTCCTCTAGGCCCATAGATGCTCGCTAAGAAAGGGTTTCAAAAAATTCGAAATTTTAA
>JAGFPH010004106.1:18177-52172 GCA_018207615.1 Philaenus spumarius
ATTAATTTATTTTACCGTAAACCTTAATATATTATAACAACTTGCAAAAACAATCTATAATAATACTATGGGTTTGTTAACTTTTTCACACAATTACAGATTCTAACTAGATAGCACAAATAGTCTGTTTTCGTTTACAGTCATTACTAGTAAGTATATTATTAAAAAATGAAACACTACAATAGTGGAATAAATATAATGTATAAAATTTATTTTATTTCCTAACAATTATTTAAATTATTAAGATTCGTAATCAAGACTTTCATAAGATTTTTTGTACTGTTTTTTCTCAACTATAATGAAACTGTGTTATTACTCATTCTTGTAAATATTCTATAATTTGTAATTACTAGGCATTATAAGTTTGTCTATGAAATTGCGGAACATGTTACATAACTCAACTTTATTTAAATTAATTTAATTTTAATACTTGTCTTTTTTAATGGATCTCCACTTGAAATACATAGCTAAAGTATTGTTTAAACAGTTTTAAGCTACCTTAAACATTCTCAGTCTGTTTTCTTCTTTGCACAAATTATGCCGTTTTATTCTTTACAGAATTAAATGGGCTCTTTATCCTTAATTTTATATTTAGGAAAATATAAAGTTTGCACGATTTTTATTCGGGTGAATTGGAGGATGTTCAAGTGTTGTACAGTATTTTTCCGTTAACAAACTTACAGACACAATTGTGTCAGCAGGAGCATTAACTATGAAAGTGTGTTTGAGTGTGCATTATATCTATAGAAATTGTTTGAGATAAAAATGTCACTGAAATATCTCAGGTAGTCTCTGAGAAAAGTGTGCGTCAATAGTGGAAAAACATATTTTCAGAAAATCGCCATTAAAGTCAGATTGGTTTAGGTTAATATGTCTTACCGTTTTAACAGCCCTGCTCCATAGCTAGGATTTTCTGAATCCTTTTCCATTTTATATCATCTAGTACATGTTTTCTTTTGTCTTTAACTGTGATTTATTTATCAAAATGATAGCAGTTAGTGTCTACTTCGTTGAAAGCAGCTGCCTAGTATTTGCCAACATTCATATTTAGTTCTCAAAGGATTTTACAACTTATAATTTGGCTACAGTTAATTAATTGTTCTAATGCCATCATATAGACAAAATTCAGAGTTTTGATGCAGATCAATCCTATTGCAGGCAGTCGCGACCAGAAGACACTGCCGTTTTTATTTTTAGTTATACCGTATATACTCTATAATGGGATTTGCATTGCTTTATTTATGAAAATAAAAACTGCTTGTATCATCGGTTTTTATTTTTTATTTGAACTTACTGTTTTTACCTTTAAGACATACTCAATTTTGGGAAATACAATCATTGGACACATAGTGGAAATATGAAGTTCAAACAGCCTGTTTCATTTCCTTTACACTGTGTTAATTTAGTCGATAGCTTGGCAATAGTAGGTTTGAAGCTGAGCAATTATTGCAGAAGTATGTCGGTTTTAAACCATATTTTACAGAGCATTTGAAAGTTTTTTGTCCTTATTTACTGTTTTAAACTTGAGTAATATAGTTCCCAAGCGCTTGTGCAATCACCATTTTTAAATCCCAAGGGGTTCGTTTAATGAAATTGTTTATAAATATAAGAAAGATCATCCTCAACAATTAGTATATGTAGCCTTATTAAGAGTAAAAACAATTCAAGGGCTGTTAGTAGTTACAAAAAACATCAAAGAACACAAATTTATTAACTCTCTCCGGAATTCTAAAACATCAAAAAGGTTATTTAATTTTATTTAAGTGCCTTTCATTGAATAACCTCCAGACAATAGGTTCATGATGTTAGATTTTATTACTAACAGGAAAGGTTTATCAATTAATTTATTAAATTTTCAAAGTTTTCGTTCTCATTCCTTTAATTTTAATTCCTTCAAAAACTCACATGAAAGGCGAATAATTAGATATTGCTTTCCTGAATTTTAATGCATTGTTTAAAGACAATTTATTTTTTCAGCTGGCGGAGTTGCTATATATCAAACTAGTGCAGATTCTACCAACATCGGTAATTTCATGAATATTTTAAGATAAGACAGGTATTGAAATAAATTTTTTTTCTATTTAATGCTGTTTTAAAACACTTAAATAAAACTTAAATTCTCCGCAATCTCATAAAACAAAAACGAACATCTTAACAATGTTCTCATTTGCAGCCTTAGCTCTTGTATGGATAACCAGTTTTCTGGAAGTTTTTCTTATTGTATTTCTTATTTCGATGATAAATACTACAATTATTATTTATGACAGGGTGTACCATATAATTGACTTATAATATAGGTCTGTGTCATATTTAATAGTAATGTCGAAAACGTCATATGAATGAACTAAAAGAATTAATTGTTATTATACTATTTCGTCAACAATTAATGTACGATAAAATAAAATGACACAATGATTTTGTATACAAAATCGGAAAACTATTATATACACTAACATATTATTTGTAACAGTTTTCTTTTGTTTAATATATCAGTACCTATAGTTTAAACATAATCAACTGGGTTTGAGGTTCTCACTGTAGAAGACTGGACACCAGAGTTAAAAATCACATCCAAATATTCTATTCACTATTCTAGCTCGAGTAATTGTTGATATAAAAAAATAGTTTTTACCACAAGAGGTTTCCTATTTTATTCCATTTCAAATATTAGTAAAATAACTGAACATTCATTCTAAGGCATTACAAAAAAAAAATATTACGATTAATAGCTTTAGCTGTTTGCTGAAATATAGTAAAAGGATTTCCTATTTTGTGCTTTTTAAAATAAATAACTCATACATTTAATCTCAGTCATTTCCAACGGTAGATAAAAACCCATTTCTAGCGAATTTTCAGTTTTATTTGTTGCCGTTGCTGTTGATGAAAAGATGGCAATGTTTCGAGATTTAAGATGCTGTTTAAGAATAATTAATTACATAATAATTAATTAATGCCATAATTGATATGTTCATAATTAATGTTCATAAATAGTAACAGTAATGAAATATATTCAAGAGCTTTACAGAACGATTTTCTGCAGTTTTTTTAATTAACAACCAAAAGTATACAATATTTCGTTATGTCGAAAGACACATAAAAAACATTTCTACAAAAATTTCCACTCATATTTTTAGCTACTGTGCAGATATCGTTACGAGATTTCACAATTTTTATTTTCTCTTATTTTTAAATAAATAAGTAAACAATAGATTTTCTGTTTTTTTTTCAAAGTCACAATAAATACTCCTATAAAAATTTACAACTTCTAGTTTCTGCCACTGCTGAAATATAATAAGAGTTTTCCAAAACAATTGACCAATTAAGAGTCGTTTTTGAATTGCTAACATGAAATGTAACTCTGCGTTATCTCCAAAATTACAAATGAAAACAGAAAATACATTTTCTATTTATTGTTTTAGTTTGAGTAATTTTTGGGACAGTTTTTTTCGGAAAAGATTATCTATTTAATGCTGTTTTAAAACAGTAACCTAAAACTTAAATTCTCCGCTATCACCTATAACACAAACGATCATTCTTAATTAACTTCCCATATCCAGTCTCAATCATTGTTCAGATAACCAGTTTTCTGGAGGAGTTTTCCTATTGTACGGCATATGTAGATGATAAATACTATACAATTTATATATAACATTGTGTACCATATAATTGACTTATAATAAGAGTTTGTGTCTTATTTACTCGTAATATATGTAGAAAATGTCATATGAATGTACTAAAAACACTTATTATTAGATTATTTAATAAACATCTGTGACATACACAGTCCGTGTGACGAAAATGAAAATGAAACGAGTAAATTCCCATAACGTCTAAAACAAAGAATGATGGTCTAGCAACTAAAGAGACGCAAGATTCAGTAATCGAAATTTAATGAATTGTATATACATGTATAAATTAGTTAGAGACGCAAAACAAGTAAATTTTATTAACGTAATAAATATAAAATTAAAAACAAGCAGACTATAATATAAAATTAAAAGAGCAGACGTAAATTTTAATGAACAGAAAGAAAAACATTGGTAAACAAAAGTGCGTCATATACTTGTGTAAAAAAGATTTGAAAATTGACAAAAACAGCAGTGCGTATTAAAAGAACAGTCTAAAGTAATGTTAAAAGGTCACATAACAAACATTTATAACATATTTGAAGCGATAATTGTGAAAATGACTATATCACATAAAGGAATATATAATAATAATCTTATATAATGGCATAGAACACAATCTCAAAACTTGAACCTGATCGCAGCAAGGGTGAACGACAAAAAACTCCAGATGGCTCTGTACATCTTACTTCAATGAGTCACTCTCTGCTAAAAAATGGCGATGTATAACATAGTTAGCGTGGAGTGAATTGTGAATTTAACAAAAAATATGGATTTTTTATTGGAAGGGGTGTTAAGTTGTGCAGTAATATAAAGTACTAACGACGTATCATTAGTGTACGCTTCGGCGTTAAGATTAAACGAGTGATAATAGAATTTTTCAAACTTAACTGATTTTGACCATATGATCTCGTATTGCGCATTAGTGAACTTCTTGTGTACGCAAGTATCAATAAAAATCATAAGAATCCTAGGTGTATATAGAACTTTTTGAACTATTTCATAAATTTCAATGGCAATAGAATACTATAATTTTCAGTCTGGATTCTAAATTCAATTTTTTACATATATCTTTTCATTCTAAATTCAATCTGCGTCTCATTTTTTTAAATTCAAATTGTATGTTGTATATTATAAGATTATGCTTTATAACTCATATGTTGTTCATACATTTTTTCTTGTACAAAGATTTATTAAGGATGTGTAAGTAAAAAACTTTGTTATTCGTCACAATGCTTTAAATTTCATTGGTACCCATGATGTCATGTAGTAAGTAGCCTACTTTTGCAGCAAATAAAACACACCGCAGTGAATTAAATTGGAATAGAAAGTTTTTATAAATCAAGATATGCATAATTATTAAACAATGACACATATGAGACTATATTGCGGATAGGACGATGGCCATGCATGATGCAATCTTTGTTATAAACTTTTCACCATGAGATAGGTTGGCGGAAGAGTGCAATATAGTCACAGAAGACACGTCATCACGCATAGATTGAATCATCTGTGGAATATTATTGGATTTTCAAAAGTAAACAAGGTTTTTTTTTTTTTTTTTTTTTTTTTTGTTAAGTGTTAATTTTAATTTGAAAGTAAGATAAATTGAACAGAGAGTGTTTTTTAATTGGAAGTGAATTGAATTAAGTAAAGAATAATCCACATATAATCTTTTTATTAATTTGAACAAATTTTTGTATTTTATTGAAATTTCTCGACTTAATTTTTTTTTTTAATACAAGTGTATTATCAATAATTTTATTTTTAAAACACTTCGCGTTATACAACTTCTGATAACATGCAATGAAACAATTATTTTGTATGCAACACCAGAAAATTATTATATAAACTAACCGATTTTTAACATATTTTTGTGTCAATATGCCAGATCAACGATAAAGAATAATTGTGATCAACAAAGAAGATTTTTCGTGATTAACTATGTTCTGTACGATTTTTGGTATTTATAATTTTGCCTTATATTTGTCTTAACAAATTTTGTTTGATGTACTTTGATTAGTCTATAAAAACAATGAAATTTAACAAACCTTACGGATTGCATCACCTACAACAGTTAGAATGTCAACTTTTTATAAAATGAAATAATAAATAAAATTTAAATGAACTTAAACAATAATGTGGAACAATATCAAAGGATTCGAGAAATATAATTTGAACGTGAATACATTCGAAATTACTCTTCTGCACATAATATCTGAACAAATTGTTTTTGCTTTAACAAACAAAAATTTTAATTGCTATTCGTTTGAAATACGTCGTATTTGCCTAACCATAACCAATCCAAATAATTTAGCATGTATTTTGAGAAAACAGTAAAACTAGACAAACAATAAAAACAATTTCGTCTTAAAAAAAAGTTTAATGTTTTGTTTAAACTTAAAAGTATATTATTTACGCTACATAATTAATTGGTTTCATGCGCTACATACATAGCCTCTGATTTCTTATTAAATGTAAAGCCCATGATCGCTAGAATGTGATACATTTAATGCAACCTGTTAATGTAATTTAAATGGAAAAATACGTTGTAAATTAAATACAAAATAAAGACTAGCATCCAAAATTTCGATAAAAAATTTCCAGTCTTTTGGGTAATGCATGTTTGGAAAAGTACTCAAAACCGGGAACTTTTGTTAACTATCTGGTTTTCATACTACGACTTTCTGTAAGTTTAAAGTAATTCCTATCTTATTTCATTTTAAAATTACATCTAATTCAATAAATTTAAAAAATATTACAAAAATTTTATTCAAAATTGTAAAAATGTTCAAATTCTGTTTAGAAACTGCAGTTAGTATCTAAGCAAATTTAGGCTTATTATAACAAACTTAACCTTTAATTAATAATAATTACAACTATAGAAACATTTTGTTTCATTACAAAATTTATATAATACCAAAATAAAATTAGGATTTATCATTTCGATAAATTTATTTTGACAATGTTTACCTCTAACTACAGAATTAACTATAACAACATTTTATTGTGTTGATAAAAATATGAATCAGCTGACTTTTAAAGTAAATTGTACTTATGAAATAGTTAATTTATAAACATAATTGTATCCCCAGTTTTAAGTTAAATTTAAAAAGTTATATTAAATGTTTGTTATATTAAAATGTAAATATTTTATAATTCCTTTATTTGTCAAATATAATTATAACACATTTCTATACTAATATTATAAAGAGGTAATGTTAGTTTTTTGTTTGTTTGTTTTTTTGTTTGTATGTAGTTGGTAATCTCTGGAACTACTAAACCGATTGAAAAAAATAGTTTTACTAATAAAAAGCTACACTATCCCTGAGTAACATAGGCTATAATTTATTTCGATAAAAACATTTTTATTTCAATATTTGTTGATTTAGTCGGAAAAGTTCTTAGGTTAGGCCTAGAGTGATAAATCAACACATGTATTAACATTTGTTACCATAGCAACCAATTAAATAAAATAACAGTTAACAGCTGTTTGCTTTAATATTTCCATTTACAGCCAATTTCAAACTTTGTATTTCTAAATTTTAGGTTAGGTTTTTATTAAAGTGAAGACCTGAGCCTTAATGGTTCTTTTAACCTTTATTATAACTGCTGCTATAAAATGTGTGAAATAATTTGATTTGAACATTTAATATTATTTACCGTCTTAGCTTTGGGATTATTATTATAATAATCATACGTCTTTATTATAAAGAATTCATAACACGATTATGTGAATAGAAAGTTAAAACTGAGCACGCAAGGGTTTCCCCTAGTATATAATATAAGCAGAGATACTGAACAATAAACAGATATTTAGTTTTTTTAATAGTTTATAAGTGCACTTTAGCATTATAAATTGATTTACACATTCATTATCTAGACGGTATTCTAGTAGGACGCAGGCAAGAGTAGAATACAATTCACAAATGAAAAGGCACAAATATAGTTTACGTTGTCAATAATGCTGAATAGGATATACATAAACATTTAGGATAAACTGTGCAATAAAAATGTAAGAAATAACTTACCTGGGTAAAATAGGTTGTTTGAAAATAACTTCGATTTCTCATTTGTTAAAGTTACTTACTTAATCAATTAATCGAGAAATACTACCTTTGACTAGCTTTAATTTGTGTAATTTTTGTAAACATTACAAACATTTAAAACTATACATACATTATTATTATGCATTGTATTTCAAAATAAATTTGAATGCATAGAATTTTGTTACATTATCTTAAGTCTCTGTGGTGTTATTGAAGACAAAACAAGTCATATTATGCAAGTGCTATGCAATTATTATGATTATATAATTCAGATTTAATTTCATAATCACCTTTCTACTATGATATTAATAAAATTAACCAGTTCTCTTTAATTAGTCAGTATTTTTACCCTTTTATAGACGTAAGCCATTAAGAATATTACTTGTAGGTAGAACCATAGATCATGAATAAAAAAGGTTATCCAAATACAATGGTAGAACGTAAAACTGATAAAAAGTTCCAACAGATAAATTCGTCAGAACAACACTACTATGTCCTCTTAAATATTATATTATATACACAGATTTTAAATTAAATGGAATGTAGTTTAAAAAAAAAAGAAACCGTTTAATATGTGGTTTTATATAGGCCAACAAAACAAGTTTTGAACATACAGCCAAGACGCAAAAAGAAATCTTCACTGTACCTGTTAAAATGTTATATCTAATCGTTACGCATTAGGAAAAACTAGCATAATATATTGTTTTAAAACATAATTTATTTTGCTGTGGTTCAAAATTTAATTAAATGAAGCATAGTTGGTAAAAACATAACTAAATAAAATTAGTTAATTAGTATATTAGTACTTTAAAACCTTATCTTCCTACTCCAATGATTACAAGCAGACACAATTAAAACTTACATTATGGTATTTATAGTTTTAATCAATAAGTAATGATTGAATGTATAACTAACACAAAATATCTGTACAGTATTTAAGAAATATATAGATTATTTATTGAAATTTCTGAGTAATTTTAACTAAATGTTGTACATACTTATTGTATGAAAATAAAATAATTCAGCATTCCATATATTGTATACTATATATAAAAGTATACTTTTAATAGTCAGAATTTTCCAAGGACTTTAATGGAATGAGGTTAACGTGATGGATCGAATGCTGGCCGTCCCTAGGAGATTAGAGCAAGCCGAACATTTAATCATGCAGGAGATGCAGTACGGTGGTACGATTAATTCATCAAACCTAATCATGTATAGTCACAGAAGAGAATAAGAAAATAATTTATTTTGGGAAAACTTTTATCGTTATTGTCAATAGTTTTTGTTAAAAGTAATTCATATTTACTATATTTAAGATAATTTACAAGATAAGACGGAATTTCAAACAATATTAGTTATAACCACTTAGCAATAATTTTACGACCCCTTCCAGACTACAATTTAATTTAAAGCAACAACTAACATTAAAACTATAGAATTTCGTCTAAAAATAATACAAAAGTTTCTTTAAAAATTATTTTTTTGCCAACATAATGTGACAGCCTAAAGATGATGGGTTTTTTGTGTAGACTTCTACGTTAATAAATAGCACACATAAAATAAACAAATACAAGTTTAAATGCCGTTATATTCGTTGGTCACTTGTTAGTTACTAAATACCCTAGATGTGTCCATGCTAATTTTTTTGCAATGCCAAGCCATTTCGGTGCGTGTGCAAGTATATTTTCAAAAATTCGCCAAATATAGTAATTAATTGTATACCAATCCAAAAGTGTACAATACCTTTTTTGTAGATAAAGGTTCAAAGAATTCATATATGCATTAAAAAATGTATTTTTGTCAAATTGTAAAAGTTATTACAGTAGCTCAAGAAACAAAAATATTCGGTAACGAAATGAAAAAGTTCAACTTTAGGCCTACATAATAAATTGAGTATGCCAGTACAAATTGTTTGTACTTTTGTTAATAAGCGTAAAAAAGTTTCGTAATTTAATTCTGAATAGAACTGTATAAAGACATTTATCAATTTCAAATTTCTTATTTTGAAAACACCAGTTTTTATGTTCCTATTACAAGACTGCTATCAAAAGTATGCCAAGTGTGAAACGTAATTTACTAATATATGATTTGCCCCAAAATTAAATATTATTATAACAAAGTGTAGAGAATAAATTAAATAATTCAACTGTATATTTGTAAATTATCTTTTCATAAAAGTGTTTGACTTAGAATTATTCGAATAACAAAAATATAGAAACATCCCATCCATACATGCAATACAACCTCGCGCGCGATAAATGCTGGTATATGCATGTTATAAAAGACCGTTAGTTTGAATTTAAACCGTCAGATGAGAACGTCATAACAGTGACTTTCCCACGGCCATACAACAAAACATATTTGGTTTACAAGAAATGTTAGCTCGAAGCATTATGTTTACAAACATATCAAAGTATGTCTAAAAATAGGCTGTGATAACACAGATATCACATGTAATAAGTAAGGCTGTTTATTGGTTGGAAAACTGACCAATTGCAAGGGCCTACAAAACGCCCCACAACTTTAGAACTATTTGTCCGATTTTTGATTGAATTTCAGTTTCAGATAGGTGAAAGTGTAATGCATCCATCAGTATATAGATATAACTCAGAAAAACGTTTTAGGATGAAATTCGATAAATATATGGGCGCCGATTGATTTTTATAAAACTAATAAACTGGAACGATGATTACGTATGTAAATATACGTTTAAAAAAAAATTGTATATACAAAAATTAAAGTTTAAATCATTTCCTTTTCAACGGTTTTTGTTTTATTGCCATTTGATGATTTTTAGTGGGTGAAATATTCAATACAAGTTGAGTTGACCCAGACTGCTCAATTCACTACTCAATTGAGTAGTCTGAGAGTTGTAGGATAACTTTCTCTTAAATTATAAAATATGAGTTTTCTCTTATGTTTGAACTTTGAATTATTTGAATTACAACCTAGTATTTAAATCAATAAAATACTTAGTGTTTACACCATTTAACCGTCCACTATTAATATTTTAATAATGTACAGGCCACTGAAACACATGCCTGTGTATAAGAGGTTTGTACCTATTATAGCTTTTAGTGTTTAGTGTTTTCGAAAACGCCGTGGCCTTTACAAAATTACTGCAGACCTCGAGGCGGAGTGTTATAAGTACAAACTTCATATATATACACTAATATTATTGCAAAAGTATCTTTAACACTACTTAAATCGAATAATACATACAAGAACATTTATAGGCATATTTATTGAATTTATGTTAAAAATATTTTAATAATTCATAATTTAATATTTAAAATATAAAATATTTTAATAATTTTAAACTGTTTATGATTTTGTGATATTTTATTTATTACCTGTAAATAATATACAAATGCTGATAAATGAAAGTGTTAATTATCCTAAATAAATAAATATAAATAATGTAAATTATAAATTGTATACACACTGCATAGCTTTTATAATCCACGCTATAGACTAACAATCATGGTAAAAGGACATTTCTTTAGTCCTCATTCTCACTTCCATCCTTCACTTTGTATGCACAGTGTTAACATTCATAGAGGAAATCAGTTGCAAAAATACAACAATGATTGTACTACTTCATTATGTGCATTTATTTTTGCAAAGTTTGTTTAGCAACTCGGTGATAATACCCTGTTCTTGTTATTTTTTTAGAACAGAAATTGGAAAGGGTATTACACAGAATGAAATATTAGTCATGTGATCAAGCGAAGCAATTGCACATTCCTGAAAGTAATAAGAGTCAAATAAAGTATATATTAAAATTTAAAGATTTGGCTGACCATACCCTATTAGAAATGCCTACATGGAAAGTCAATGAATCTGTAAATGCTGTAATTTGGTCGGGTCGCCGGAATACTACCCCCCGGAAAACTACCCCCCCCCCCAAGCAGGTTCCTACGTCATTTTGACGTCAGAGATCGGGGGGGCAGTTTTCCAGTCACGCACACTCATGTTTCGATATAATTAGAATAAAAAAAAACTAGAGGACTAACCTAAACTGTTTAGTCACAGTATGTTGCCGATAACAGTATAATTGTAGGAACCTGCTTGGGGGGGTAGTTTTCCGAGGGGTAGTATTCCGGTGACCCGCTTTTGCTAAGGGGGGTAGTATTCCAGTCGCGGACACGGCTCCCATATTGGTTAGTTGGCAGATTTCGTGACGTCACGTTTCACCAGGGGGGGTAGTTTTCCGGGGGGTAGTATTCCGCATCCTCATTTGGTCGCTAGTATCAAAAACAGTTTTTGTAGGCCTACAAACTATGAAATGTGGTGTTTATGATGATTTTTTACATTTCAATAAATTAAGTTCCAAGAGGTACCTTGTCTCTTGAAGGAGCTTGGAATAACTGTAAGTCAAAACACAGCTTCAGTGATGAGTGAACTGGACAAAATACGAGTGCGAAGGGGTGAGCGAGTGCTTTCAAACCTGACTAAAAAGCAAGTCAAAGTCGTGAAAATGCTTAGAGAAAGTTAGAAGAAGATTTTTCTGAACATGAAGACCCAAACAAGCAATCCAATGGGGCTGGGATGCACTAAACTCATTGTATCAGATCAATCGTCGAATATAAAATCTTTATTAATGTTTTTCCAAAAACTGAACTCTGTTTTTTTTTTAATTTTTATAAAAGACCCGTTATCTCAGGAAGTATAAAAGATACAGCTCTACAAATTTTACTATATACTCTTGTAGTTTAGTTACAAACTTTAACACTTGCTTTTTGAGTTGTTTAGCTTAGTTTTTTATTTACATTTATAATATGAAATTTGTATTGATTTTTATGTAATAAATTATGTTTTCAATCATAAAACGGTTAAAAAGATAAGAACAAAAATAAACCCGTGTTAAAGTCTTCACAAAATGTCACATAAGCACACACAAAAAAATCATCCATGTACTTATGGTAGTTTTAAGAAAATGGGTCATCAATTTGGCAAATTTAACATGGGAAAGATAGGGCTCTCTGAACCCCCTCAATCCACGAAATTGATATAGTAAATTTTCTTCCGTGTTTATACTATGTTTTATATATTCAATTTGTTGAGTTGTATTAGTGACAAATGAGATGAACGTAAAGGTAAACAAAGGTTATTTTTTTATTTTCCTTTAGTTTACAACTTAATAAGGTACAACAATCTAAAATTGATTATAGAATATTAAATTTGTATTTATGTAATTACGTAAATATATTGCAAACTATGTCATCGTAAAACATGACCCGTTTAAAAAGAGATGCAGTACATGTAAAAAGTTTAAATAATTTGTAGTTAAATATTTTGCAATTTTTTTAGACATCCGGTAATTTTAATGGCTTGTTTACCTAGTATTATATTGATAAATCATGTAATTTACAGTTTACTTTAGGTTCTAATAATATAGATGTGCAATTTAAAAAACATATAATTTAATTTAAAACTATAATTGAAGGCCATTGGTTTGGCTCACTAAATTTATCTAAACGTTTTGTTTTTTTTATTTAGTCTCCGATATGATGTAAATATTTGTGTAAAAGTATTTATGTAATCATACGTCACAACAACGACAAATGAAATGCACATACAATATAAATAAGGCTTTGCTTTATACTTGCCATGTACAGACTTTATAAAAAGAAGTTTGGAGAGTGATTAGTAAAAACACATGCCTGGATAAATTACATGTTGATCGACTCCTTGTATTTCAAACAATAAATAAAATTGTATGTGCTGTATTAAGAATATAAAGATTTAATACTTAATATATTGTAAACATAACTTATTCAAATCATAATAACGGTAATTAGTCATTCGTAATAGAGGAACATAAAATATAAATCTAGTGATCGGTTAAACATGTTTTGTAATACGCTTAGAAAATTATGGTATACGACTAGCAAAAAGGAATTATAAAGATACAATTAAACCAATTAATAGATTATTGAAAATACTCCACCAACTAAACAATATTACAAACAATTTGTTATGAATATTATATTATGTATTATTTATGTATATTACAGGAAAAAATTCAAACAAACATTAGTGGATTTCGTAAATATTTATATACTGAACAATCACTATACCGTAGATGTTGCATTTAACCAACTACAAAATTAAGAAACAATGGAAAATCAATATTTGCGTGACTATTTCTAGTTTTAACATATCATTTATGTGTCTAATCTGTTTCTCTTCTATATCCTTTTAGTTACAAAATATCACGATCAGTTATAATGTAAAAACTGAATTTAATAAAAGAACAAGAAAGATCAATAATTTTATTATTAGGACCTATCTTTTTATCATTTGACATAATATCAAATCAATCGTCTTTAAGATAAGATCAACAAAATCATAAAAATTATAATAGAATTTTTTGACTTAAACATAAAACATTAAACGTTCATGATATTTATATTGTTGCAATTACAAGTTGATATAAAATGTATACTATTTTGATGCATTACAAAAACAAAATGATTTAAACATTTAGTTTTTCCACTAAAATAAAAATTACTGTCAACATTGTTTGTCGGTTCAACCTATCCTAAATAAAATTATACATACACATTTTGTTCAATGCTATTGGTTTTAAAATATTGTTAATTTGATTATTCTTCGAAAACTTTTGTGCAGGAAATAAAGTTACTATAATTACTTAATAAACAAACTTTCATTCAAATATTTTCTTTATTAAATCACACAAATAAAGTATATCTACCCACTTCGCAAGGTTAATTTTAACTTTAACATTTTTATAATACATATATGCAATTAAAAATACTATTTATATGGTTTTTAGTCAATTTAAAATATATAAATTATCATATTGTGTTACACCTTATTATATTTATATCATTTTACTATTGTAATATAAGATTAATGTATTAAAACAAGCGGTTTTATTGAATTAATGTTAACATTCGGTTAGTTAATACAAATAAACTCATTAGTGTTACTAAAACTGTAAAAATGCATATTCTTCTTATCATGTTCTTAAGTTATCTTACTTTATTTGAATCTCGTAAACTATTTGACATACATAAAATAAAACCTGAACACAAAATCTCACAACAAATACGTTTCCTAACTTCAAAAGTGTTTCAACGACATGTCGCCATCCTCAGCGATACACGGGATACAGTAACCAAACTATAACTTGTATAACGTGTGAGATTTTGTGTTCAGGTTTTATTTTATCTAGTTACTTTCTCACAAGTCAAGCTCAATAGTTACTTATTATTTGAGGTAGAGCTACGTATCAAATATGAAGAAATTCCGTTCATAAAGTAATAAAGTTTTAGCTGCATACAATTAACACAAAAGTGCACACAGAGGAGGAGGGATTTAAATACCCATTTTTAATAGAAGTTGTGTGAAAATCAGAAAAATTCCATTTTTTTAAATAAATGTGGCACATGCAAAGATTCAAACAAAAGATGTGTCGTTCCCTATGACACGTTAGATAAACCCATTACAATAAGTTATTCATGCATTGTAATGGAAACGTTAAATATAATCTTGCAATAAAGTCTACTGCAACAAAAGTTGAATGCCTAAATCATTTTAAAATACGATCATAGGCAGACGTAAAAAATGGCGGCTTCTAACAAAAAAATGTTAATTTACTCCTTGAAAATTATTTATCGTGGCATATATGTATTCAACTAAATCACTTAATAGTTGGCTAATACCAATTGCCTTATATTTTACAATGATGTTATTTATTTTATTTTAAACCCTTCAAATAAGCCCTTGGGTAATTATAGTGAAAATTATTTGTAGAACAAATCCCTGAAATCTATATATTTAAAGCCGTAAGAAAAAAAACATTTGGACAGTTCGTCTGAGACTTTACTGGGCCGATTTACATTCGGGTTTTACCAAAACAACGATTATCGGTACTTTATTAGCAGGTTTTATTTGTATTTTGAAAATATTTACGTTAAATGGGTCAAAAATCAAAAAAAAAACTATTTTTATAGAGATTTAACATGGGAGAAAAATTCAACTTTTTCAATCCTTTGGACAGTTCGTCTGAGACTTCCACTGGACCGATTTACATTCAATTTATTCCAAATAAAAGCAAAACTTTTCTATATTAACAGGTTTTATTTACTTTTACGTCATCATAATTTCTTAAATAAAAAAAAATCAACATTTACAAACCTTTGCAATGATTTTATTTTACATTTCTTCAATCAGCTGATTGTAAAGAAACAAGGTATTTTGTCTAACAACAGAGGAAGTGCAAACGCTCATATAAAATAACAGCTGATTTCACCCATCATCTGTACAAAACCTAGCGTAGACTGTATTTTGAGGTTATGTTAACAATTAAAATTCATCAATAATGTAATTCTTCTGAAGTTGATTTTTTTTTAATATGAGTTATAAAATTAAGATAGGCTATAATACGTTATAAGATTTGCTTTGAGTTTATAAAGTGAATATAAATACAATCTTTTATCAAACATGAATTTGTTCATTCATACAAATTTATGGAAGATACCCATTCGGAAACATACGTACATCTACGTATAACATATAAATATATTCGAGTATTAATTTCTTGATTATAATATTAATAACTTCTAAATCATTTGATAATCAATATGAAATAAAAACCAATTAAAAGATAACATTTGTATCTTTAACTTAATGTATAATTAAGGCCTACGTAAATACATTTTACAAATAGGCCTACAGTTTTAAATTGCAATATTTGTCATGGTAGTTGGCCACTGTATTATTTATGCAAGGTGATGGTTTTTCTCCTTTCTTTCCTATCTGTATTGATATACCAAAAAATAATTAGATTATGTGTATACAATATTAGTTAAATTCACTAATTTTCGAATCCATTTTTCTTCTTTAACTTTGCTACAAGAAAAATAATTGGAAGGAAATAGCATTTTGAAGAGACATTTTATAAATTTTTCGAACCATCTGCCTAGCGTTCCACTCACCACCAATGGAGCTGTATCCGCCGAGTATCGACGAGCAACAACTATCTATATATTTTAAGTTATTCCTAGACTGAACCAAAATAAATAAATAATGTTTATTGTTGATTGAGTAATCAGCTGTAGTCTTTAATATTTTCGTTAACAGTTTATTTCAAATTTTAAATCAATTAATAGTATTTCTATTTTTTAGGTTAGGTTTTTATTAAAGTGTAGACCTGACTACACAACGGGTTCGAACAGGGAGTTGAGGGTGGGGGGGTTGGCGTGCGGAGCTCGCAGGGGTCTCCCCTAGTAAAATATTATGTTGCAAAATATTTTAACACAGGTGAAGGTTAGTTTTATCTTTCTTCTTCTATTATTGTAAGTCTGACCATTAATTACCTTAAACTAAATATCAAGTTCCATAACTGTTGCAGACTATTATAAAACTTTACTCATTCAATATCAAAAGTTTACCTCGTTAACATTTAAACTTCAACACTTTGGACAGTTTTGTTCCATTGTTTGCAACGTGTTTATTGTACCGGATGGAAATATTAAGTTTTGTTAATAAACGGAAGAAAGAAAACAAGTTTTAGGTACATATTGTTTTGGGTAACTTTCTGTTTTAATAGTTTAACTAACAAAATGTTTAGAGTTTGCTTTATGACCTAACATAACAGTTTATATTTATTTAATTTCAAGCCGTTTTAGAAATAAATGAGGCGGTATAAATAAAAGCAGGTTATTGTGTTAATGGAAAAGAGCAGACTTACTGTAATTTACGGCGCTGTTAATGTCTCGTCTTGTTATAATTAAACAGTTCTTAACACAATGAAATGCTTTCAGATTTATCTGAATTGTGCTGGTTTCATCTCTTGTTGCAAATCTATGAGAAATGATTGAATTTCTCCCACATTTGCTGCAGTTATTTAGTAACACCTGATATATTTAGGATCAGGTTTCTATTAAAGCACGTTCTTTTAAATAAGTTAAAAACAAAATTCTTAATTCACGCTGTAGTCTCTTTGATAAAATAAGAAATAGAAATGCTAAATTTCAATAAATATCTAAAATATACATTAAAAAAACAAACAAACAAAGATTTTTGTTTGATTAAATTTACGAACAACATAATTATATCAATAAAACCTACTTTTTATATAGTTTAGTCATATTATTTACACAACTATCTTTTAAATAATTGTTCTTTATATAAAGTTGGTTTCCTTTTACAAAGCAATGGTTAAGAGCTTAAAAAAAATATAGACAAAATATATAATTGTTTTCACTCAAATGATATGACTTGCTAATTAATAATATGCTGTGTATGAAATTCGTTTAGCCTACATACCGAGAAGATTTTAAGATCCAGAAAAAGTATATTAAATTTAATATCTTCAAGAAATGATAAGTAGAGGCTGTTTTGAAATTATTCACCAAGGTTGTGCTAATAGAGACTGCACATCACATTTCTAACAGCACTACAACTAGAAAGCCTTTGAAGTAAGTGGAAGGGTTTTAGGAGGTCTAATAATTTCTAAAGCCTTGAAGTCAGTTCGTTATTCCGACCTAATCACATCCGATTATAAAGTTGAAGTAATGAGTGTTTTATGTTTGAAACAGGATATAGTTTAGATTAAATATGGTTGACAGATTTATAAATTGTATTTATTAGTCATTGATAATAAAGTCCCGTGCTAACAAATCGCAATGACCGCCGTCCGAGAATGCTATCTTGATGATGTAGTGCAAACAAGCTTTATAAATGTGTTTATATTAATATGTATTAAAAACTGATTTAATTTTAGATAATGACTTTAGATAAACACGACTGAATTCAAGTATCCCAATTAATTCAATCTAATTATATTTTTTTACAAATGAGTACAGTTCACAGTTCAGATGAAACAACTGACATAGTTTTTTGACTTTAATAATGATATGATTAAGTGGGTATTGTCATTGGGCATTATTAAATATAATTTTTAACATGATTCAGTGATCAAATGTGTTCCTTCTTACTGCCACAGTGAAACCTACAACCCTTTATTTACTTAGGGTAAAATGTAAACTTAGTTACTGGTGTTCGGTTTGATTCCAATATAATCTACTTCGACGTTTACACTAGTATGACTAGTATGCATTTAAAATTCATTAAAATATTAAAAAAATGTAAACAAAAATATAAAATATAAACGTAAAAAGTAAATAAATAAAAGTTACAAATAAATAAGTAAAAGTGCATTATTTTATTTAAACTTATGTTAGTATTGTAAAGCAAACATTTATATGTAGGATATTTCATTTACTAGAAAGGTATAGTACTTTATAAATATAAGTAATACTAATTAAATATTGCAAATAACTAAGGTAGTTTGATTTATTTTATTAGAAAAAAAGCTTTTTACAGTTTTATTACTACTTTTTAAAAGCAACACACATTTCCTATTTATACCAATACACAGTAACACTACACGTTTATTTTCTCTATTTTATGTATTTACGTTTCTTTATGCTCTAAGGTGCCCGGTTATTCAGGAAGTTATGCTACTAGTGATACCCTGTCCAACAACAAGGGCCGGAGAAAGAGGTGTGTTTTTAGTGGGTCGGCACAGGGCCATCCCCACATAACCCTGTTGTAGCGGTACCAACAGGTCATGTGCCTGCACATTTTTCACACTTCGCGCAAAAAAAAGGTAATATACAATGAAGGTTGGAAATGAAGAAGACGAACTTCTAGTGATCAGTAATTAGAAATCTGAATATCGAGTGCATCAGATGATTAAATTGACAAATTATGTTGTAGGAAACATCTGAAATAAAATGGTACCTCTCCAACCTATATTAGGCTGTGAGGAGTTCGCAAAAGTTCTTGTAATATACAAATAAAATCTTGGTTCTTATACAAAGAATATTATGTATTTATTGAAAGAAGTAAGTATTGTTTATTTTATGAGTAATTTACACTTTATAAACAATTTGACCATGTAGCTTGATACATGAAATCACTACATGTTAAGTTTTTCCTTAACTGTAAGATTTAGTTTATATTGTGTACAACAAAATCCTGAACTAGAACATTTTCCCTAAAATAGGAAGGTAAGGGTTGCTCCCGATGTGGCAAGTCATAAATAATTAATTCATCCTGTTTTCGTAGCAAACATGCACTGACCTTAAGAACCTTATACATAAACTAGTAAGTTTTAAAGGCACACTAAATAAAATATGAACTATATTTTACCAGAAATGTAACATTTATTATATTTTACATTATAGTAAGGCATAAGCAAATTAAAAATAAATTTGTTAGCGAATTAATAAAATATTGATATAAATCAAATAAGAAGGGAATAGTATTCAGTGTTTCTTTTCTTATATTTTGCACAGTAAAAATTTAAGTATTTATTTGGATTTCACCGTAACTTAAAGCTTAATTTATAAAGATTTGTGTAAATAATATTGTTTCAATATTCTGGAATTTGTTTGTGTACATCAGATTACAAAGCATTATTATTATTATTATTTAAAATATATGTAACAATAAAGAAAAAAACAAATGTACTACAAAATAAATTTTTACAAGCAGATATTAGATAGTTTCGTATCTACTCGTAAATATAAAAAGGTATATCCCTTTACACTATTATTAAATAATTATATTTTTTAGTATCTATTAGTAATTATAGCTACCTGTAATCAAAATCTCTGCCTTTATTCATAAAGCAATAAAGCTAATAAGGAAATAAGGTATAAGGAAATCTAATAAAGTAACTTTAAACTTTAACCATATATTTTATACATTTCTTGTTTTCAAACATACTAGATCAAAGGCAAGTTATAAATTAACCAGCATAAAATTAAAACATTGTTAAAGTATGTTAGCAAAAACATATTTGTTTTAAATCAATTATACATGTACTACGTTGAATTTATTGTGAAGGTGCATGCATGTATCTTCCTTCATTAGGGCATAAAGCAACCCATAATTTAATTATGTATTCCGTAGCAAACTTAATTTGTAATAGTTTTTATTTTGTTTTAAAATATTATGGGTTTTAAGACATTTAATTAACGTACTTGTTTCAACTGGTAAGAAAACAATATTAAAGGCGTAATTAACTTGACCATTTTGATCATGGTGAAAGCGATGATTGTTTCATTATTATATCGGTAAATAATAAAATTTTCACATGTTCTTATTTTTTAATAATATTGTTAAATCTTGTTGGCCTTATATAGCATCATATTTTGTATACCTTGTCATAAGAACTATTTTTTATATTTGCGACAATATTTATCTTCATTAAATGTATCTTTTAAGATTTCTTAGTTTTTAATTTATAAAAACTATATTGCGGCAGATGTTATAAAGTACACGAAACGTACTAGTACTGTACTCATATTTTATTGGTTCGTGATTATCTATGTGGTCACAAAGTTTAATTTATCAAAGGTACTATGGAGAATATTAAATACAATTTGCTAGGAATTAAAATTTGGTACTATAATATTGTTTATAAAATAATATGTTAAGGTGCCAAGTGCAATGCAAGAACGTCTTCTACATCGATAGTTTTGCAAAACAGATTTAGTTTCCATGACAGACTTGCTTGAAACTACATACAAATTATTAACCAAATAAAAGAGCACTGTGGCGACAAAATCACACTGATTTAAATAAAAACCCGAACCACAAAACAAGGAACAAAAACAATAACTAAACAACTAAATTGTAAGTTATGTTTAATACGTTACCCTTAAACGACCCCCCCCCCCCCCCCGTTACCCTTATACGTTAGATTTAATGTGGCTCCTCCAATTCCCCCACCAGGTCGGTCTTGGATTAACCGGTATGGGGAGGAGTGTAGGGAGGGTGTGTATATATAGCTCTGTAATATTGTATGTATACTTTAATAGTGTTAAAACCCTCTGAGGATGATGACCATGTCATCGAAATGTACATAAGGGTAACGTATTAAACATAACTTACAATTTAGTTGTATAGTTATTGTTTTTGTTCCTTGTTTTGTGGTTCGGGTTTTTATTTAAATCAGTGTGATACAAATTATGTTTTCCATGCAGTTATGGAAAATTATATAAACATTTTCTCTTTTTTGGGGTCAAACTGTGAGCTTGTAGAAAAGTTTAAGTTGAATGTTTAAATGTATTACACAGTTTAGTCTCCAAAGTATCAACAATTTGATGCACTTTATATATTTAATTTTAACACTTATGTTTATGTTTAATAAATACATATAGTAATGGAAGTTATATCTTCTTATACAGAATGGTTAATATAACATTTCCATTCTAGGCTAGAGTTCAATATTTAGTTTTTGAAACAATAGTTATAAAATTATATAGAAATTTGTATGGACAGTATGGAAAGTAGAGAATGTATAATTATTATAATTTAAATGCATACTCATCTTTAAATAGAATGTAATGCTTATGGAAAAGTTATAAATATCTTCTTTCTTTAAAGCCAAGGTAAAAGAAATTATTCCTTGCATTATTCACGTTTACAAAATTCATGAACATTACATGCATGTTAGGTAACTAACCCCAGAAGGTAATCTGTTCTCAGCAAGAGATGCTAATTATAAAGTTGTTACAACAATTACTAGAATCTGTACATCTACGAACGCTGGATAACACTAGCTTGCCAGCAGTGGACCGTGCAAAAATAGATTTTAATACATTTTAAAATTTACTTTAATTGTAATCATACTAAATAATAATCAAATGCTGTTACATAACGACCAATGAAGGAACACAATAACTAACATACATTATGAAATTGAAAATTTCAACTGCAATTTATGATACTAAGTGTGCCTTCAGTCGGTAATTGTTGAAACTCCATAACAAGATAAAAAAATAAAACTTTCACAAAATGAACAGTTACATAACCAATCCCCGATGTACTTTCACCTGTGAGTTCATTAGGTACTCCAAGGTGAGACCCTTTTCCATGCTATTTCACCCCAGCCTCGTAACATAGATGTCGGCCAAGTTAGTTTTTGGCGAACAGCTATAACGATTATATTGAAATTTTTTTACCTTGCAATTAGTTACATGAGATTTAAAATAGTTACACAAAATAGTTATACAAATTTAAAATAAGTAACCTAAATTCGTAATTAACAGTGAAATTAAACTTTTAATTATATTACTGAGATTTATATAGGTTAACTTTACACTCATAATTAATTGTTTACATTGTATTCTTTTAAAACCAAATCGATTTTATATATTCTTTGGCTTTTGAATTGCTGATATGTATATATATATATATAGATAATTACATTATCCAGACGGAGCAATTAATATAATTATCGTGAAAAACACTACAGCTGTTTCACCGATCACAGTCGGCTTCATCAGGTGCAGGATACTTAAATAAAACTCATTAACACGACACTGAACATATATGACAATAAAAACACGATAAAATAATCAGAGGCTATCTCTTCGTTAAATTTTACCCTAAAAGTACCCATTTGTGGCCACATTGTAGTTTGTTTGCTTACGGACGGATACTGAACTGAGGACGAGAATTATTTGTGTTTATTTAAGTATCCTGCACCTGACGAAGCCGTCTGTGATCGTTGAAACAGCTGTAGCGTTTTTCACGATAGTTAATAATTGCTCCTACTACTAAATAAGGTAATTATCTATATATCATTATCATTGTTTACAGTTGATAATTGAGTTTATTAGTCTCTAGACCAAAATAAATTGACCAAAACTGCTAATGTAAATGATTTATTAGCAATGTAGCAATATTTTTTGAGACAAATATTACTAAATTGATCATATCTGCAAATTATAATAATATTTCACTCATTCAGTTTGATAAGTTTTTTAATTTTCTTAGTACTTATCTGAGTGAAAACCTTTCTCTAAATAAAACGTACAAACAATATTTGCTAATCAATGTTTATTTGCAAATCCATATTTATATGCAAATATTGTTTCTATATTTTATTTGGAGAAAGTTTTTCACTCAGATAAGTATCGAGAAAATTTAAGAAACTAATCAAATTAAATGCTCAAAATATTCTTATAATTTGTAGAGATATGATCAATTTATTAATATTTGTCTCAGAAATATTGCTACATTGCTAATAAATCATTTCCATTTGTAGTTTTGGTCAATGTGTTTCGTAAGAGTGTCAACCACTATATTACTGCTATTCAAATTATGTTTAATAAATTGTTTCTGTTGTAACAAAGTACTACCTATAAGAGACACGATATGCATCCCTACACATGTAATACAGTTAGAAAGCTTGTTTTAAATGCTAGTTTTACACATACAAATTACATATCTGTCAATTTATTCGTGTATACGTTATTAGTAATGTACTTAAATGACGTCTTATAGTATTTATTTAAAATATTATAATACATGCTGCTTTTTAATTTCACATTTGATTTTACGCTGAACTTTCAAATAAAGAAATGTTCAATATAACAGGTTTAATTAAATTTCAAAACAGCAATTACAACCATTTGATAATCTATTTGGTTGGTATCAAGCACTCATACCATAATAAAGTTTAGATTGCTGTGTGGCGATGTGTAAACACATAATACGTATTTTAAAATAGGTTGATTATTGGGTTATGAAGTGTTTACACAAATACAATAGTACGTAATTCCGATTGCTTTTCTGCCATCACTACACATCTAGATACGTTGTGGTCCTATTTGAAATCATTGTCCTCGTGATGTAATTTAATCGGACTTTAATTTAATTTTAACGTTGCCAAAATGTTAAATAAAAATCATTAGTTATTGATAAAAATGAATTTAAAATCTTAATTATATAATTGTAAAACAACTATAAGTGATAGAAACTGTATGAAAAACTAGTTCCATCGGATAAAATTAGCAAACAAAGTACTTTTGCATATATTTGTACTTTTCATGATGCATATTTGATCCTTGTTTAGTTTAGAGTCATAACTTCTTTACGAAGACATTATTACTCTATAGTCAAATACTAATAATTATTGTATTGCTCATTTGCAAGTCTGTGTCTTATAAACCAAGGCGTATATAATCTTCTGCAGAGTTGTAGTAGCTAATTAAATGCAAGATTATATAATTGGATTATGTTGACAATACGAAATTGAATTGTTACTATACAAATATAAATTACTTTAAGTTTTAATTAAAACATTTTCATTTTGAGTAATCTATTACAAAGTCGTTAAAAATATTTTAAAACCTCGGTTAATACTTACAATTTTAGAACTTATTTCCGAAATGATGGCTCCCATTCATCTTTAATTATGAAACATTTCACTTTGTATTAAATTTATAGTCTTTACTGTGATTTGAATTCTATTTGAGGAAGTCCCAACTACATAAAATTATAAATAGAAATTTAACTATACAATATTGAATGACCTATCTGTGTTTTAAAGAATGCAGTGCTAAAATGCTACTGATTAGTAAGTTCAGGTCTGATTACTATTTGTTTCATTATGACATCGTAGGTTATGCTGATCAACATCTGCATGTCTAATTTCATTATTTTGAACAAATGTGTGGCAAGTTTGGAGTTGCTCAATAGAGTCAATAGAGTCGATTTTATACCTAAACGTTTGGGTCGTCATGCAAAGAGCAAAGTATGACCTAGTAAAATTATTTAGTAATAATGTTTATTTCTATATAATTATATTCAACGAATGTCGCGTTTACTGACCTTTTTTTTTAAAAAACAGATTGTATTATTTTAAGTCTTGGTTCTAAACATTGTCGGCTTGTATGTTACAACATAACGTCAATGTAATCTTACTAAATTTTAGCATCAATTGTATTATTTGAGTTAATTTGCAGAACAACTTTAAATAAAATAATGTGTTCAGTGAATTAAACATATTTGTTGATACTTTGCTATTCAAGTTAGTTCATAGCAAACCATTCACTGGTCTGTGCAGCACCTTCACAAAGAACCCTGTTGATGCAAATGTAACTAATGTGTACTACTTTAATTAACTTAATATCTAAAACAACAGTGCAGTTTTTGTATTGTAACATTATTATAGTATATTCATGCCTATCTTCAAAACCAATAATATTAAAATGTGTATCCAGTAAGGCCATTCGCTCACGGGGCGAGGGAGAATCGAATCTTCGAACTCGAAGAGGTGCGAGCGTCATGTGTCTTATGGAATATGTAGTCCGTTCATGGGGAGATTTTATCGCAGTCGTGAACCAAGAAGGTACTAAACTTTCTTCTTCAAAAGTTTTTTTAAAATGAGAAGTTTATGATGAGGAAGATAATATTATGTTTTATTGGTACTGACTGATGGATGAAAAGAAGGAATCATAGAATACGGGTGCATGGAACAGAACTATCGGCGGTTAGTTGCGCCCAGTTTCCGTAAAATAATTGCAAAAGAGCGACGTAAAATTTTTGGCATTTTATAAGAATGGCCTAGATTTATAACTTTCTACAGCTGTAAATTTTCTTTTACTATCGAATTGGATTAGAAAATAATTAAAAAGGGAAAATAAGATACCATATAATCCCCAAAGTACATAACCAATGATTTTAATAATACCTGATATTCTACGTAATCAATGGCTTCAATAATTTAAATTTGATCCCAGTTTTTTTTCATGATTATGTACAATAAAATATACTACTAAACTATAATTATATTACAGAAAAAAAAAATTTTAAAAATAAAATGAGATTCTTAATGGACAAATTTACTTTCTTTGCAATTATTTCAGTCCATGCTTAAACTGTATATTCCTGGAGGGTGCGATTATATAACACATTGAGTTTTTCAACTTCTCCCACAAATTTCACATTAACCCTCACGGTTAACAAGACAAAACTCATCGTTTCAAGCTTCACGCTCGATTTCTCCCGTTTTCAACAGTTCGATTCTCTCTCGCTTCAACAGCAAAACGCCTCGTTGGGGAATCTCCATTCACTTACATAGGAAGGGGAGTGGTGGGAAAATATATTAGAGTTCGAGTCTCTCTCTCTTTGATTCCTTCTGGCCCCGTGAGGGGAGGTCCTATGTTAATGCTTACTTTATAAAGACGTACTACAGTCATATCTTTACTAAACTTATAATTACATACATGTATTTATTTATGAAAAATTCATAGATATTGTGAAATTAACACATCAAATGAGTTTAAACCAATTGTAATAAATTAAGTCTAAAATAATCGACACTTATTTTCCGAAAAAAGTAATAAATCGTGATGTTGTATAATATGTATAGTGAGTGAGTGAATCATTTCTTCTTAACCCTCCGTCGGGGGCAACGTATCTGACAGATAGACTTTGAGTTGTGTGCACGTGCCTTTCAGTGACGGTTTTGTATCTACCAGATACGTTGCGCCTGTTCATGTTATAGTTTTTATCTTATATCAAAAATGTAATGTTTTCTAAATGTTTGGAACTTATAACTTTTTTTTGTAAATTGTAAATATATGTTATAAGTAGACACTTTAAACTTTTGTTTCAAGGCCCTGTTATTTTTATAGCGTGTTAAAAATCAGTTTTTTATTTTTGTTACTTTTTTGTATTCGTGATGGCTTTAGACCGTTTGAATAATAATAACGACCACCATGCGGCGATTATTCAAAGTTTACTGGAAGAAGATGATGGAATCGCTAATAAAAGTTTGGACGAGTCTTTTGATAATGAAAATAAAGACATTGAAGAGCGGAAAGTGATTCTGATACGTGTCAGGATGATACTGATGAAGAGTTTGAAAATGACAATGATCCTTACTAGATCGGTAAAGTAAAATTACTAAATGGAAAAATTAGAAATACTCAGAACGTGAGAACCAGATCACAGAATCTAATTAGATACTTACCTGGAGTCGTCGAAGAAGCAAAAAAGGCAAAATCACCTTTTGAGCCGTAGAATTTTTTAATAACTGATGAAATATTAGATAACATTTTACTTTGTACAAACTTTGATGTTATAAGACCAAATTATGCTCGGGAAAGAGATGCAAGAAGTGTTACGTAAGACGAACTGAAGGCACTATAAGAATTAAGTAGGCCTATCTCTCAGATACAATGTACACCTGTTCATGTTAGTTTATGTATATGACCCCCAACCGAGGGTTAAATTGACAAGTACTTGTTACGTCAATTACGTGTTATAAGCTGAAACATTGGTCTTGATATAAACTTATTTTTATGTGGACTATTTCCCGCCCCCCTGATAGGAGAATGTATTGTGCACCAACCGTCAGGAGCCTGGTGTGAGCTCCTGGTCCATTCTGTTTACAAACTAAACCCGAACATCTTTTATCTCAAAGCGTTGAAGTCACATGTTGAACTACAATTACGGTATAACAATAGCATGCGAAAGCTCTGTTTTCCACGGATATTGTTAGCTTTCGTAAATAATTTGTTGTTTCTTCCTTAACAAACAGTTGTTACAATAATCTGTGATGTCTTCGCATGCCTTCTCCGTGATTTTTATTGATTACTCTACCCTGTTCATGGAATTCTCTATCGTCCTCTATGTTACCGCTGGCTATGTTCTATCACGTAATTTCCTCTTCTAATTTGTTACATATTTATGATGCCCATACACACATAGTATTTAACATTTACTTTCAAATACATTTTTAAGTTTAATCAATGACCTCAAAAACATATTGAACAAATTAGTAAAACAAATAATTAAATGTATGTTATACCAGGTTTATTAATTTAAATAATAACAAGAACTAGCCACACTTAGTCCTAATCTTTAAAAAAATCCAATAACAATAGTAAATAATGTAAGGGACCTAATCTATAAAACAAATTTTGAATTAAAAAAATCAAATACAATTAATAATTTTATAAAATATGAAAATAGCTGAATGTACAAATTATTGTGAAAAACTATTGATTGTAGTAGGAACAAATGGTAATTTTGATTCAGTTGAGCTATATTAAAATAAAATAAAATTTAACAGACAAATAACAATTTTGTTAATGTTTGTGGTTCTAATAACATGTGTTTAACACATTGCAAGTTAATTGCAACATAATTAAAACATTGCATTATAATTACCAACTGCAGGAACTACTCTTTGGAGTAATTTATTCACTAAGTAAACAGATTTCATTTGGTTTAATTTACCAGTTCAAGTTGTTGATGGTTGCATTGTTTTACAAACTTTTTATGTTTTCAAAATACACAACTACCAAACGCTTCGGTAGTAGTATAAACAACAAGATGGTTATTTTATTAATTAGTATGTATTACATTTACATAAGAATATTAACTACTCTGATCAATATATATATATATATATATATATATATATATATAGATATAAATATAAGGACAATACAGTACGATTTGCTCTGATAGAAGGACAAAACTCTACATTTGGCGTACTGTTTAGTGTGACCTGAAATGTCCTAAATTCATGCTAAGAATCAGGACATTTCAATACTTTACTCTGGTATAAGGACTTCTTCATACTTGTACAGTTTAGTGCTGATGACTTTTGAATACGGCTGCTGGACTATTTAATACAGTATATAAAATCTATTGCCAACTGTCTCCCACAAGTTCATAAATAAAGGGAATTTCCACTGGGAATTGATAATGTTTCTTACTCTACGTTGTAAATAAATGTAAATGTGTTTTTTTCTTCAAGTGAAATTGCTGAAGTTTGTTTATTCTGCAAAATATATTTCAGGTAAGCTAATAATAATTATTATTATTAAACCAAATTTTAAATAAGTAATAGTATCTAGGAACTTAGTTTGTTTTGAAGGTTATGTCAGGAAACAACTTTATTAAACATTGCACAAATCATTATTTAAAAGAGGATTAGTCTAGGCCTATTTGTAGAATACTTATTTTGCATTCCACTTTTTATAATGAAATATGTACAAACGTAAAAGAGACATAGTACCTGTAATTAATACAAATTTAAGATAAATAGGCCTAGGCTATGTCACAAGAAGTTCTGCATTAAGTTGGTCTTTAAATGCCAGGTTAAAATAATGATGAAATTAAAAAATGTAGTTAGTTTTAATTTAACTAAATATTTAATTTAATACCCAGTAGACCTAGGCATATTAGGCTAGTTTTAAAATAATACATTTCTAACCGCAGGCTATTATTTCTAACCTTGGTTTATGTCAATGTCCTTTTTTAACTCTAATTATTTGATCTTTTAGACTGGTAATACACAGCTTATTTGAATTGATTATAGACAAAATTATATTTTCAGTAGATCATTGTTGACTTTTGAAGTGTGGTAACTTTGGTTAGGTTTGTTTGTTTTCAATTTGAAATAAAAATACTTTTATAATAATAATGTTTTTATATAGAGGATCTAGGTTAGTTCTATGCTTTTAGAAGCTATTGTATAAAACATGCATAGAAACAAAATTCACTTCTAGGCTACAAATAAGTTGAGTGTAATGAAGCTGATAATTATTTGTAAGATATAGCCTACTTAGGCCTAGGCTCCAAGTTGATACAATAATAACTCTTTCAAGTTATTCTAATTTTATTAGGCTTAATTAAGACAGCCTAGTACATTTGGCGAAATTACAGTATACACCCTCTAACCTACAATGTCAACCAAAACATTTTTCTATGACTCTTTAGGAACGTTAACGTTAATTAACTAATTAATCGTACGGTGTAAGTTTACTATTCGACCATAGCCTAATATTTTTGCAGATAACGACGTTGTTTTACATTCTACTGTAAATGTTGAATACAGGTAAACATACTGTAACTAAATACTATAGGTTAGAACCTTTTAAGTTTTTTTTATTATTATTCTTGCATTTCTGTTGCCATAGGTTAGCCTAGGGTCGAATAGTAAACTTGCACCAATCGTACCAACCTATATATGTTTATGAACTGCAAACATAGAGGCGTAAGTTTACTATTCGACCCTAGCTTAATATTTTTGCAGACAACGACGTTGTTTACATTCTACTGTTAAATGTTGAATACAGATTAACATACTGTGACTAAATACTATAGGTTAGAACCTTTTAGGTTTTTTTTTAATTATTATTGCATTTCTGTTGCCATAGGTTCGCCTAGGGTCGAATAGTTAACTTGCGCCAACATAGGTACTGTGACAGGTAACTGTAGGTCTAAGTTAGTTTTGATTAATGTTTAGGACGCCCTTGTAGGTTAGAGGGTAATATAGGTGTACTACAACTGTAACGAAGCCAACTGATGATCTTTGACAATGTAATTTTTAACATATTCTGAAATTACACACTTTAGACATACTGACTCTAAAAACACAAACCAGAACTGTCGCTGCCAAATGTAGGAAGTTGTAGTGAACGAAAACAGCAAAATTAAAGTATACGTCCTCTAACTTACAATACCAGACCTTATTTTACGTATATAAACAGTATGAATACAGTATTGTGAAACAGTATGCCAGTATATAGGCCTAATTATGAAATAATTTAAATTCAGTATAAAGGAAAATTCAGTAATTTGTGAAAAAGGGAATAGTCCTTTTTTCATAATAAGTTATGTTTGTTTCATAACATGTTGTTTGTTTTTAATGATTCAATCACTCTTTTTATTTGAGTTTACTAAGGTTTGGAATTTGGGTCCATTAAACGAATAACTAATAGGCCTACATTTTCCAGAAGTCGCATCATGGAAATGCTTATAATAGATAGTTCTTTTGAAATATACCTACGAGCAGGTTAGAATGTTCAAAATAAAACCTTGGTTTATAGTAGGGTATAAACCCTTCTTTCAAAATCAGTAGCCTACCTAAATTATGATCTTTTTAAATGAAATCAAGATTTATGTAAAATAATGTTTGTCTTTATCTTTTCCGATGTAAGTCTTAACTCTTAATTATTCGCCTGTTATATAAAATTCTTCTTTTATTTTCTAGAAAAACAATCAGGAAAATGTGTCAGCATACAAACAAATATAATTACTGTAGAAAATGCATTTCAAATTTTCAAGATTGTGAAAGACTAGTGGAAGAAAACATGTTTGAGCATTACTACAACATTATCACATCATATCTGGAATGTATTAAATGGTCTCATCAAATCTCATTTTAATATATTAACAAACCAAGAAAGGTAAGTTAACAAAATTACTTTTTTCATAAAACCTAATTCTTGTATACAAATTTCCTGATAAATATCTCTAGCTAAAGTGTGAGTGGCAATACTCTTAGAGTTACTAAACACCTGTACTCCTTTGTTTGTTAAAATGAGCTGCAAATGATAAAACATTTCAATAGTAGGCTTAGGCCTAAACTTTAACAGTAAAATGTTGTTTATTAAGAGGTGCTGAACAGTTTTCAATACCTTAGACTCACAATTATTATACATGGGAGGTATAATGGTATCGCACACTGAATAAGTTAAAAAATTTTAATAAGTTAATTAATTTTCGAATTAAGTTTTTTTTTAGCAAGGGAAGAATTTATCAACACATTTTTCAAAGGGTATCCAAAAGATAGAAAGTTGCGTTTCAAAAGTTATATTTTATTTGAAATATGTTTTGTTTTATTAGAAAGAACTAGCAAAGAGGTTTTGTTAAGGTGAATAGTTTATTTTAAATAGCTAATTAAGATAAAGGTTTAATAGTAAACAATTTTTATATTAAAACTTTCGCCAAACATGTAGCAGCCTTTCTGATGACCACTGCTTGTTAAAATGTCATCATTTGTAAATTTTTTGGAGAAAGTAATAAAAAGTAAGAAGCCTAGTGTTCCATTTTATTACAGTGTGATCAATTTAAGTATATGCTGCATTTGTTATCCTTCTTAACTAATATTGGTTGCAGGAGTTAAAGCAATGTTCAAAACGGAAAGTATGTCTAACAATGTTGAAGCAACTTATAAACTTAACACGAAAAGGAGAGTTAAAGTTAATTTTGAAGGGTTATGTATACAGTAGTACACATAATAGCCTATATTTTTGTACGAAGTAACACCCATAGGGGTTAGTAAGTTTTTGTTTAGGTTTACGATACATGTCTATACTTAAAATAGTGTTACGAAGTATCGCCAGTAAAGGTAGATAACTTAACTCTATGTTAGGGTTTTGCTTTATTATAATTTGTGTACAATGTTATTTTATTCATATAAACATTAAATACCAAATATATTGTTTTTTTTTTAGTTTGTGTAGTGCAATAACTAAAACATTGACAGGTTTTGTGATACAAATAAAGTAGAGAGTAGGTTAGCAAACACAGCAGTGTCAAAACGAGTAGTGATATGCTAAAAATGCACTCTGTAAGTCAGTTCAGCTTTTGTTATTTTTTGTTTGTCATTGTAGGTTAGAGGGTATATACTGCAAATTAGCGAAGAAATCACAAGAATGAGATTAATTCATTGTGGGATGCTAGTTAATTCAGCCCCTATTCAATAACACTAATAAGAACTGTTGTTGACAAAATGTAAATGAAATGAAGAGAAAGTAAACTTGAAAAATGTAGATTCTTTGTAGTTTACTAACTATAGATTTACTAACAATTAGTAGAACGAGATCTAACTATAATGAATGATGCATCAGGATGGAGCTATATAAATGATTCTTCCAACATTACTAAATTTAATTTTAAGAACACTGTAGCAAGCTAGTAATGCACATGTACAAATTTAAATTGAACAGTATATTATTACGTGGGTTCACTTAATAAACATGAATTTTATAGATCATTTGAATATATTTGCTTATGTAAGATTATAACACGCTTGAACAAAGAGTTACCTCCTGAATTGAACATAAAGTTAACTCCACTTACCGGTATTAGTTTGTAAGTATAAATAATATAGGCATATTATACCAGTTGTTCAAACTGTAACAAAATGCTTAAAAATACAGTAGTAATAAAGTGCAAAAGTTGGTAGCCCTTCTTTCTTTTCTAGAAAAATATTGTCAGCTGATTTCATTTTAATCAGCCCACCGGTACTAAAAGTTTACCACAATTACTTTAGTTAATTAATAAAAAGATTGTAGACACACTAGCCTAATAATATTGTTAATTGTAAAACATCGTGTAAAATATACAAGATTCAGAACACAGAAAATAAGTAATACCCACGGTAACTAGAACAAGACATTATGTGTCACGCGCAGGTCGTTGGTGGCTATGACGTCACTGCCACCGAAGCGCCCGGCATCTCTACAGCGATTCGATTTCGCCAGTGACAAGCTTCTTAAAAACATCACCCTACACGACTATTTGGTGAACGGAAAATATACAATCTTTCATGGGATTACATATACACTCTAGGGAATCTAGAGGTGCAATTTTTTATAGTAAAACCTTTTTTATCAACAGTAAATTCATAGTTATCTATATATATAAAAATGAATTGCTGTTTGTTAGT
>JAGFPH010004106.1:52272-102137 GCA_018207615.1 Philaenus spumarius
TTGCAAGTTGTTATAATATATTAAGGTTTACGGTAAAATAAATTAATATTTATCAAACTTTTTATCAGAAAATATTTTAGGAATTTAAAAATACCATAACCTTGTGTACATGCTGTTAAATTCAACAGGTTCAGTAAATTTAGATCATGTTTATTATTCTTAATTTACATTCCAAATGTAATAATCTTAAATTACAATAATTTCAAATAACCTCATATTTTTAGGATTTACTTTATTATTTTGTTCAATTTAAGAATGCAAAGCTCTTCTAAGCCATCTATTGTTGCATTACTTATTCCAGCTTCGACATAATTTCGTTTCGTAAATATTTGTAATGATTTTAGATTTGGAAAACCACATAACCAGGAAAGTAGATAATTCTCCACTTTACACACTAAAACTGTCCCTTAACACAGAGAAAAGGGATCAAGTTTTCATACTGGGCGATGTTTCGTTTTATGTAGCTTGCAGGTGTTGACGTTATCAAAGTCGGGTGCTTTACATGTCATAAATATAACATTGCTAATTGTATATTCTAGCCCAGATAAGCAGAAATATCACACCTGCAATTATGACCTTTGAAATTTGAGTTTCACCAATTGCAACTTTTTCCTGCTTAGTGTTATGGTTACTCAAATTAGGAAACTGATGAAAGAATAATTCCAAATTTACTGCAGCTTTTGCTTTACTTTTACAAAAACTGTTCTTGTTATTCTTTAAAATGTATTTCATTTAAACTTAAAGTAATCCACTCTTTAACATTGTTTATAAAATAATAACTCATACCGTAGAAAATTTGTGTTTACCCAATTAAATTTTAACATTTTGAAAAATTTATCTCGTTATATTTATTCTTTAAAATAGGATTTAATATTTTTTTGTAAAATTTCTAAAGTGTCTTATTTTGAATGTATGTATTGAAATTAAGAACTTGTCTGTAGGTGTTTTATTTATATTGTTCAATAACACTCATAACGTAGATATTTTGTTTTGTATACAATGAAATGTTAGGCACTTTTAAAAATGCATATTGTTAGATTTATTCTTTACAATAGGAATAAATTTTGTTTTCATAGAATTTCCAAAAGGAATTATTTAAAAAATGCGAATAACCATTCTTTGAAGTTAGGGCAAAAGGGCTTAAGTCAGATATTGTTAACGATACATGAGAAGCACTCAACGTTTTGACAAACTCATGGCTGGCATTTAAGTATATATTATACGCGAGAAGAGAAGGGGCGAGATAGGCAATACGGTAGCACGTAACTCAAGTGCTGTTTTGTTCTCAGTTCTTATTGACAAGCCATAGCTGAGTGGATAGCGTAGAATCTTCCTGATCAGAAGATACTGGGTTCGAATCACGGCTAGACGTGGTAGCTTTTCATGCCTGTGGTTTGAGGGTAGGAGAGCGGAAGTAAAGCAAACGGTGGTTGGCTCGCTTCCAAGCTGACTGGCTATGACTAGTTACCTGGTCTCCGGCTTGTAATGTTTATAAGATATTTATATATGAAAATTAGTTTTTTATATAACTTCGACTTTTTACCATTGTAGTTTGACCGCGTAACCATTAAAATCACAAACAATATATATGTTATTCATACAATAACAATTCTTTAACAATTTCTGACTTAAGCCCTTTTGCCCTAACTTCAAACCATTAAGAATGTGTTTTATTTATATTGTTCATGGTTTGTTATTTTACATAAATTTGACTAAAACAACACACATAGTTTAGCTTTTTATTATTAGTAGTATTGGGGTCAAATACAGTTTAGTTAGTTACATATCGAGTAAATACGTAGTTAAACATTTTTAATTTTCCAAAATTTAATATTAAATACATATTAACGAAAATGTTTATAACAGACAAATTCTGAGAGATTAACTAAAAAAATTTAAATTAGTGTTTAAAAAGAGTTAAAACAAGGCTAAACAAATTGTTTACAATAATACCCTTTTAGCTTAATCATTGACGATACCAAGATTAATCTTGAACTGGATCGTCACTATTAGATTTATTAATCTAGATGTTCCAGTCATGGTTCAAACTGCAATGGAGAAAATTGGCTTAACCAAGTGCGGATAATTTATATTGAAATTTGCAATATATTATTAATGTTTAGCCTATTGTGTCCGCTTGATGCGTCCATGAATCAGGCTGTTATGTGCAGCCCATAAATTTATAGCTGAGGATAAAAATAAGGTCGATGCAGTCTGGCTGATTCGAAATCAATCTACTAAAGCATCTTACATAAGTTTATATATCAAGCTAAATTGCTATACTTTATTAAAATAATAGTTAGAAAAACTGGTACTCTGTGTGTGGTTGTCAAGTGCGATAAATTGTAAGAACTAAGTCGACTACGTTACAATAACGGATAAACCAGTCATGTTAAAGTCTAATTATGCATTTAAGTATAAGAACCACACGTTCTGTAAGTCTATGGTGTTATGAAATAAGCTATGAATAGATTAGTGTCATTATTCATAAAATATGACAAGTACTGCTTTAAATTACCTTTATATCATATATTTATCATTTTTATATTCGTATATACTCGAATTTGTTTCCATTTGTATTACCCAATGTTTGTATATTGTGTTTTTATCTTGTAGTTGCATAAAAGTAATATATTGATTTTTTAATATGCTTTTAAACTGATGTCATGTCTTTCTATTTACTGTATTACAAACAATTATAAGAATACGTTTTTCTTTTAATTTCTGAAGATAGATTATTATGAGACATGACTTGATTTCTATCAGATACTATCTAATATCAGTCTCTTATCTTATTTTTTATACTATAGTATAATTATTTAATACTTAGTTCTCACGATTAAACCTATAAGTACAGTAAACAGTATATTATTAATATATTTTAGCAGTAGATCGAGAAATGAGTGCTTGAAACTCTAAGAGAAATTAAACAAGACACTAAATATTAAAATGTTCATAAACTATAAAAAGGATAATACCAAATATATTTTAATAAAATACGTAAACAACTAATATTTCATGAAATGAATAAAATACACAAATCTAGATCTTCAATAAAATCATTCGACTTAGGTAACTGAATTGCACAATATTTTTGAATTATTAAAGCCTGAAGTAGCAAAAGGAGATGTATTTAATTGTTTGTTTATTTATTGATTTTATCTATAGTCTTATAGAAAATGTTGCCTGCTTACAAGTACATATATTGGTTGACAGTAACTATGCTAAACATTCGAAGTTTCAAATAAAGAAAACAAGTAGACCGCTTTCAACCAAAGCGCCCATCCTTTAGAAAAAACTCATTAAAAAGGAACAGATAAGAAACGATCTGAAAACTTCTAAAATCTATCAGAGTCAAATCTATTTCGTTAAAAAATGTGTATTACTTTTCATAAAATGTATAAAAACAACCATTATTTTAAGTTTGGCTTGATGCAATACCATTTGTTTTTGTAAAACTGTGTGTACAAGTACATACGTAATGCTATGTATTAAATAACTGAACTATCTCTATGAAAAGAATGATAATAGAAAAAATGATTAGGTAGATGAAGATAATTTACAAAATAGGCATAAAATAAATGCAATTGAAATTCATTAATCGAGTTTACTTTAAAAAAAAAAAACAATAAAATAATTTAATTAAACTGGGAGACATCTAAAAGGCAATACTAATTACAACTTAAAGGCACTTCTAACATATAACCAAACTAGTTGGCCGGATCCGGCTTTGCACGGATAGACAAATCAAAGTTAAATGTATATTAACATAAAATATATTATATCAATAAATATATTTCACTATGTATTTCTTATGGGAATTTTTGTAACTTTAACTCCCCAAACCTTCCTTAAATTTCGATTTTTTTTTAAAACCCTTTCTTAGCTAGCACTTAGAGCCCTAGAGAAAGCTACATACTAAATGTCATTCCAATCCGTTCGGTGGACCACCCAAAACCCCCTTAAAATTTAAATTTTTTTAAATTTAGACCTTTTCTTAGCTAGCACATAAGGTCTTAGAGAAAGCTACATACTAAATTTCATTCCAATCCATTCGGTGGACCCCCAAATCCCCTCTAAAATTTAGATTTTTTAAAATTAAAACCCTTTCTTAACGAGCACCTAAGGCCCTAGAGGAAGCTGAATACTAAATTCATTCCAATCCGTTCGGTGTTTTTGGAGAAATCGTGATTTAGTAACTTTGACCCCCCAAACCCCCTCTAAAATTTCTGATTTTTTTAAAACCTTTCTTAGTGAGCACCTATGGCCCTAGAGGAAGCTACATACCATATTTCATTCCAATCCGTTAGGTGGTTTTAAAGAAATCGTGATTTAGTAACTTTGACCTCCCAAACCCCTACTAAAATTTCAGATTTTTGAAAACCTTTCTTAGAGAGCACCTATGGCCCTAGAGGAAGCTACATACCATATTTTGTTCCAATCCGTTTAGTAGTTTTTGAGAAATCGTGATCAGTGAGTCAGTGGATTTGGCTTTTATATATATATATATATATATAGATGGTTATTGTATATTTAAATTTAAAAACCTATATGTGGTATCTTGAAATTAACCTACATAAAAAATATTTGCTCATTTGAAATCAAAGTTGAATTACAATGATACGTTTGATCACTCACAAATTATACTCTTTTATAATTATAATCAGTTTCAGAATTAAATAGTAATTAAAATCGTAGGAAAGTTATTAGCTTTGTAGAACATTTTTTACTGTTAAAGATATACAATAAAATGATATATTGATTTAAATAAATGTGTAAGTTACAAAGTCAAAAAAGTATTACAATATATTTTACAAATGAGCTAGTTATAAAAAAAATATATTAATTACTATTAAAATTATAAAAATGTTTGAAATAATTATATAAATACAAGTAATGTTAATTTAGAGTACCTTACCTCTTTTACACTAAAACAGACAATTAAATTAGTTTAAATACATAACCAATTCAATTTAGATAATAAATTACTATTCTTCAGCAACTTTCCAACATTATCTCAAAACTACCGATTTAAAAGTAGGCGGCACACAACTTACTTTACAGAATGTTTAAATTTGAATGGGGACTAAACAACTTAGGTGTTAAATTATGCTAGAACGTTAAATGATAACACATATTGTTTGTATATGTAATTTCCATTTATGTACACCTAAATACTTTACAAAGATTTTCAGGTAAATTTTAAGACCTCCTTTATGATTGGAAATCGATAAACTAATTCTCGTGCATATTAACTTTATTGTGTTTACAACGTCGTTATTCCCAAAGGAAATCAGTTGCAAAACCACCTCAATGAGTTTACTGCTTTATTATGTGCATAATACTTTACCTACCTGGATTCAGAAACATCTTATGGAATAAGGATATTTATGAGATACAATGGAGGCGTACAGGGAAATTTCCAAAGTAGTTTACGCTCTTGTATGGAGCGAACATTTTATATGTGTGCATTTTCTAGTTGTTACCAAAGCTTTTATTATGCATGTGGATAACCCATGATTGGAAATATGAGTTATTCCTAAATAGATTAAATAGTATGTTTATAATGGTAAACGTCTTTTACACTTGATTAAATGAGATCATTAGGTATTTTATTAAAATAAATTAACATGTCGTGTTGAACAATAGAGTAGTATTTCATAAAAGAAACAAAGGCGGTATAATTTTAATTATAAACAATATTATTGTTAAGATTAAGAGGAATAATGTTTTTCTTTAAATATTTATTGTTTGCAACACTGTTCCCACTACTAACCTTTAAGTAATGTAAGTGTGTATATTTTTAAACTTTGGGAAATTTCAATAATTAATTATGAGAGACAAATGTTTATCAGGCTAAATCATACAGGTCGGCAGATACCTAATTAATATATTTCACAAATTATGAAAAGAAAACTAATTAAGTGTGTACAAATATATCTTTCATTATTTATAAAAAAATGCCCTTAGAAAATATCTTACAATAATAAAAGTAAAAGGAAATTCCTTAACGTTTTTAGAAAATTTAAAACATGCATGGGATAATTCATTAATATACATAAATGAGTAAAACTATATACAAGGTGATTGATAAAAGAGTGCCAGCTGTTTCTCTTGACATCTATCAGAGCTATTAAAAAAGTGAAATAGTAACTTACCTTTTAGTTCCCCTGGACTTTAGGTTCTGTTTAATTTAGTGACTTTGACATTTTTATAATACCCACAATTTTTCCAATATGGCGGCAACTATCAAATTTCTAATTAAAACTGAATATGGCGGTTAAATTTAAAATTTCTTAAGGTTACTCTTATTTTTATTACGGATTTGGATTTTACATGCAATTTTAAGACTTTTTTTATTCTTGGTGTTTTTTTTTTGTTTTTTTTTATATATATAAACTTAACCGTTTAGCCGCTAGGAGCGCTGGAAGTTTCAGAAACTCTTATTTCAACAATTATTATAAAAACATGTTTTACCATTTGTAAACAATAAAATTAAACTAAAATTGCAAAATTGCTTACAATTAAATGTAAAAAGCTGTTGCAATTTTACAAATAATTAATTTTATTTAAAAACGTACTTAAGTTACGTAAAAATTTAAGTAAATTACACCTTTACAATTAAGGACAGTAAGGACCTAAATTAAAGGATTACGTGTTGAAGAAAAATTGTATGGTTGTAAAATCACTTAGAGTTCATATATGTCTATAAATCACTCATTCGTTTTAAATTTGTCGCTTATAGGGTATTAACAAAGGTTTAAGGATATAGTTCTTTTGATTTGTAGTTGATTTGTAAAATGTATTACTTAAACCAGTCTAATCTCTTAATTGAAATAAATACCATAAACAAATTTGTTAATTGGCACACAAAATGTGTGTTTTTCTTTTTATGCATAAAAGTAATTATATAAATATTTTCCAAGACACAAAATGACTCCCTTATGTTTTTGAGTAATGGCAAATGTTCAGTAATAATTAATTTTAAATTACTTATAATAAAATTCTTTGACAGTTAAATTTACTAAAGACACAAATATTTACTTTTTTAACACAAATATAAATGTTTTTTTTTTTAATTTTGTACTGACTTGGTTAGATAAGTTACAGGTAAATAAAATAAAAAATTTTGAATCTTATGTTAACTTCAATTCAGCATGTTTGAAATATTAAACATTATCGCGCACCTGGTTTCCGTGAGGAATTAATTTGGCTTTTCACTTTACATTTCAACACTTAATATAATAAAATACTCTTGCAGTCTGCAAGGATAAATGACTCATTGTACTTAGTCCTTACGATGCACTGCACAAATGGACTATTTTGTGAATATATTCGGTGGCCTTCTGGGCTTTATTGAACAAGAACAAAAATTAAAATCTAACTAGCTGATCTGTTCAGTTATAAAAATCGGTGACGCTATCTGGTGATCAGTATTATAAATTAACTTTATCCAATTAAATTAAACAAGGTTAAATTCGACTAGATAAGATTTATAACTTAGAAAAATATGGTGTTCTGACTTTAAAGTTACAGTACAAACTTCCAAACAAATAGTAAGAGTGATATTTAGATGTGTTGAAAAATATTAAGTATCATCTGTATATGTTGTATTTAACTATTGCATTGCAAGTTTTACATTATATTTGATTTATTTTTGGTTTTGTTTCTTTTTTACGATGGTAAGAATAAGGAAGAAGTGCAAACTACGTAGTGTGAAAAACCGGACACTTAGTCCACAGTATGTCACGAAACTGATAGAGATGCCAACTGTTTGTAGACTAGACAATACTGTTTACCATTCAACTATTCTAGGCTAAGACAAAGACCTGACAAACTCCATAGTGACTTTTTTAAAATTTAACAATAAAACCTATAGTTATTTTTTTTAATCCAGAAAATAGAAACTAACCTTACTAAATAGCTAAGCACTAAATTAGTTAACTAAATTAAAATATTCTAGGATTTTAATTGCAACTAAATTTGGTACTTGGTGCAATACCACCTCGGTAAAAAATAACTCATATGTACATTAATGAATAAACAAAATGTAAAAATTGTGTTTAGATAATAGGAACTTAATTAACTATTCTATTAATATATGGAAGTAAACTTGTTATACAGCACATAACAGTTAGGCTTTCTGGCAATAATATCATGTTTTGATCATGATAATATGTAATACATATACTGAACAATTACAAAAATCTCTCAAGCGTGTCTTCAGTTATAGAAGTCCATATAATAATAATAAACATTTAACAATGCTTTTAAAAGTATAGTAACTGAAAAACTATAACTTGAAAGACTAATTCTAGGGATAGGTAGCCTAACCTAAAGTCATATTTGCATAATTTATTTCTGGAGAAGGATTCAATCGTTTAGTTAAACATACATATATTTTTGTAATGTAGGCTGGATATTAATAAAATTACACTGCAAAATAATACATTCATACAATGTATATCTGTGTTTTTGTATATCCGTGTTAGCTCCTTTTCTATTGACTCTAGTGTCAATCGATAATCTAAATGATTTCTGAAATCATAACGAATTGTTTATTCTACTTTTTTTATAGATTTGTTTATGTTTGCTTATATAATTTATACAATTGGTGGGCAGACGGTTAGGCGAAAGTAGGTGAATAGGGTCTGACTTATTATTAACTAGCTGACACGTACGGCGTTGCCCGTGGTGGTTAGTATTTTCAGTCTTTTTAACGTAATTGTAATCTTTTGAAGTGTTCAGTTAGTGAGTGGTATTTGGCTTTTATATATATAGATCTTAAATAATAAAAGCACTATTGTCATAATAATAAAAGATCTGAAATTATGATTTTAGTAACTTTGATCCCCCCAAACCCCTCCTAAAATTTCGAAATTTTTCATACCCTTTCTTAGAGAGCGCTTAAGGCCCTAGAGGAAGCTACATACCAAATTTCATTCCAATCCGTTCGGGCGTAATTTGAGGATGATCAAAAACGATTTGAAAACGCAAGGAAAAATGCAAAAACGCCTATTTCTGGCGTAATTTTGGTAGAATTTCAAACATTTTTTAACAGACTACTTTTAGGCCTTAAACGAACCTAAGTACCAAATTTCAACATTTTCTGCCAAATAGTTCTCGAAAAAGCTGAGAAAACGAAAAAAATCGCTAGAAAAACGCGAATATTGGGAGTATCTTTGGGATGTTTTCAAAATCCGTTCTTATTGCGCGTCTAAAGGTCCAACTGAACATGCATGCCAAATATGAACTCATTTGGTTCAGTAGATTTTTAGTTCTGCTGATGAATGAATCAGAGCCATTTCGCTTTTATATAGATGGATTAAATTGTAGAAACAGCAATTTTTTTCTTTTAGTGTTATTTAACTACATTTATAATTAACTGTTAAACTGGTTGAATGAAAGAATGCTATAATTAATAATTCGAATGTACACAATAGTATTACACATTATTAAACCATAATATGTTGTGAGTAAATCGATTATTTTCCTTCAAACATGATCTTTATGTAAGTATTTATTTGTTTTAAATATTTAAAAAAAAAGATATATAACTATAAATAATGAGTACACATTTTATATTATAATTTAATCTGTTACAATGTGTTATTTAGAAATGCATTTTTAAATTTGTTCTAAAGTAAAAGAAATATCTTCTTCGAACAAAGTTTTAATCCTAATCGTAAACGTAACCCCAAAACACTATACCAATATATCACAGCACTGACTTTTAATATAATAGTTAATATTATTAAACCATTAAATCTAAAATAAAATTCTCTTGGACACTTTAGGAGGTTGCATACCTAATAACAAATAGTATATATATACATATTAAATGTCTATATTTAATATTAATATTAATATTAAACTTTAATTTCGCATTCAAATCAAAAATAACATCAACAAAACTATCCATGATTTTTTCAACACTTTTTACAACCGGTTTAATTAACATTAAAAACATTAAAAATTTGAACAAAAATAAGGATGGTCTTACTTGAAATATTTAGTAAATCCGAATATTTATAGAGAATCCGGAATAGAGAATATGTGACTGTCCAGTACAATATATAAATAGGTGTTGTAGCTAACTGAAATCCACTTATTTTAAAATAAAAGCAAATGATACTGGTTTCCCAAAGACCAGTAACTTTATACTTTCTGCGTATTGCAAAGATATAATTAGTTAAACGTTTGGTTAAATAATACATACACAACTTACCGTTAATAGTAATTGATGTAGTATAATAAAATTTAAGAAAATTAAATTCAACTACCATTGCCGAATATTATGTTATATAAAACTGTTCTTGGAAATTTGTCGGCATTTTAAATGTTGCTATAACTATCTCATGTTTATAATTCGCACTCAAAAAGCTAATTTTCCTTAGAAACTAATTTATATTGCACAAACAGGGTTCACATGGGACGGTATAAGACAAGCAGATACTAGAATAATTTGTCACATTAATCCCTTTCTACTGGTACTACACGTAACCCAATGTTAACCATACTCACATGGGAACTGACGTTGACTGGGGTAAAATCATCCACATTAAATGCATAAAATATAAATTGCAATGTTGTTTTTAAAATAAATTGAAACATACTAATATGAGCAATGTTTTCAAGAAAACATACTTTTAGGTACAAATTTTGTGTAAAAAGTCTAAGAGTGTTTAACGTTTGTTTTAAGTTTTTTATTTATAATAACATGTTTTTTAATTTTTGTTATCAAGCTGATATATAACAAAGTTAAAGTAAATCTATAACAAAGCATGGTTGTGTAGTAAGCCTATGTTGAGTACAATAATTAATACAATACAAATTTCAATACATTTACTCAAGTAGGATGTAATTAATTTAATAGCATTTATTAATTAAGGTAATACTGCCTTTCAATGGTGACAGAGGTTGTTGCCTTTTCTGCTATTTCTTTAGCACTAAGTATCATACCACGATTATAGCAACTAAGTTTACTTACTTTTTGAGAATTACTACTTAAAAATGCTACATAGTAAATGTAGTTACACGCATAAGGCTAGAAAAAAACATTTCAAATGAGATTATGTATTAATCAATAAAAGTAAAGACAGTTTTTTAATAGTTTATTCCTTTATATTATTTAATTTAACTTATTGTCATAGTATTTAATAATGGAAGATTTATTTCTGACTTTTTGTTAAAAAAATAATTTTAATTAAAACCATATCAAACATGTTTATGCTATACTGAAATAGTTATTAATAATTAACTTACAGTAAAGACCACGAAAGAATACCGTTGATGGACGGGCTTGTGTACACCGAGACCTTGAACGCTCCAATCGCCATAGTGCGACGTTGTCACGTTCTTCAAACGCTTCTAACTGAACGCGGCTGACTCAACGCATTTATAATTCTTTAAACTGTGTGCTCAAGCCTCGAGCGGTAAATACCAGGAGTGTTCAAGACTAGTAAATATGGCAACGCTGCGCGCCCATCCTATTGGCCGCCACGCAACGGTGTTTTTTAGTGGTCTTTAATATAGAGTTTAATATAGTAAGATTGCATACTATATAATTCTTTATAATTTAAATTTTAATTTCTATTTTTCTTTAATGTTTGTAAATTGTTATATTATGACAATTTAACTGTTTATTTTAGTTTATTTTGGTATTTAACTTAGTTTGGTTTTTACAAAACATCATATACAATATCATAGGCCTACATATGACCTTTAACATGCAATATGGTAGCAAGCACACATTTTTACTTTCTCCACCCTATACGTAGTATATGGATAAAGTATTGTTTTCGTAAAAATGTTTGAATTTGAATTTTCAGTTGAATTATCTGTTTTGGTGCTCCCAGAACCCCAAAAAATTGTTTAGTGCAATTATCTGTGTTGGTGCTCCCTGAACCCAAAAATATTTTTAGTGGAATTTTTTGTTTTGGTGCTCCCTGAACCCAAAAAAGTGTTTTTAGAGTGGTGTCTGTCTGTCAGTCTGTCTGTATGTATACACGACCAGAGAGGACACTATTGGTCCGATTTTCATGAAATTTGGTATGTAGGTACTAACCCCTAATATCCCCAGGCATTTTTTTCATTTTTTGGAATTTTTAATTTTTAAGGGTAATTTACCCCTAAAAACCCATAAAAAACGACAAAAATGCAAATTTCTCAAAAACGGCTCTAACGATTTTGTTCAAATTTTCACTATTTATAGTGCTTAAGATGCCAAACAAAATGACACCACCCGCTTTTATCAAAACTTCGGCGTTTTATAATTATGGGGAAATGTTTAAAAATAAACAACTTTGTGTTGTCAATCTAGCATCGCTGCAGCGGCCGCACGGGGTAGCACCACGGTAGCGAGCACGGCCAGTAATTCAAAGGTCGCGCGATCGAATCCCGCCTGGGACAATAATTGTTTTATACGATTGACGTAGGTAGAATATTATTTTTTTGTTTTGTTCTAAAAAGTAGTAAATAAAATGATTAAAAACAATATTATTTTGACTACAGTAAGTTGGGAGAAAGTTTGTGTCAGTTAACTGATACCTTTTATTATATTATAGTTCGCATTAAGTCGAAAGCATATTAAAAGGAAAAATACTCTCTATTTCCAATTTTCTGTTTAAATCTCTAGTTATCCTAAGTTTGCGTTATATTTTCATTACAGATTTAATACGAAATAATGAGGGAAAACTACTGTTGGATTGTTGAAGACCTTATTCCTTACCAGAGTCACTAAGAAGAAATGCAAATGCGGTGTAATTTAAAGCAAATTCAATATTGGTATTGGATTTTCTATATTTAAACGTAAGGAAGACTGTAAAAGTTGATTTGTGGAATATAGTCCCAAAAATGTACATTCACTTTTTAAGTAAGCTTCATATACATTATGTAAAATTACATGTAAAAAAATATAGTAATATTTAGACTATTATTTAATTTAAATCATAAACAATTTTACTGTCCTAAATATTACTCCAAATAGTGTAAACGCAAGACTAAGTTTAGGTAGTGATTACATGTCAGCCACTTCTTATAATACATTTTTTCAATATCTCATTAACATTTTTACCTCCATGATTTCTCCATTTGAGGTAGGTAAATTAATATATTTTTTTAATTATACTAGCCTAACTGCAAAACGCCATACATCTTTTTAAGCACTATAACATTTGTTTTAAGTTCCTACTTTCGTTGAACTTGATTGTAGAAACAGGCTGTTTGATTCGTAAACAATGTAGATCTTTTTAGGAACCTTAAATTTTAATAAAGTACAATTTCATCTCAGGTTTCAGGATTTAAATTTGTACAAATAAAATAAAATTGTTATTTTAATAGAACAGTTTGTTTATTATTTTAATGACAATTTGGAAGCATTAGTGTAATTGTATGAATACAAGGAAACAGTGCTGCAATGATATTCATAATCATTTTCTAAAATATATTTTTCTTAATTTAGCATGACGTAATTTCATGGCTAGAGTTTTAAACTAATACTTTGGTTTTATTCCTAATATTATAGTTCCTAAATTGTATTTAGAGCAATTAATTATTAGTATTACAAGATATCTTAAATGGAAATAAATAAAATCAACAGTCTTTATTTAATTTATTTAGGACCAATAACTTTAATATTCAGTATTATGTTCATAAATATCTTCGAATACATTAGTATTCTATAGCCCTGTGTCCATATAGTGAACCACTTTCTACTATTGTGGTTTCGGATGTCTGACGCTTGCTAGGTCGATTAAGCTTTATAAGTAATTACAACACATGGCATAACATAAACACAAACATTCGTCGCCTTATTTCTCCCGACATGACCACATGTTTCTTGAACTTTTGTTAGTCTATCGGTATGAGAACCCTTCTCTATTTGTCACACCCTTGTATCTCTACTAAAAGCAATGGCATACATAAAAAAATTGTGCCTTAAATAAATAAATGAAACTCTATCAGGTAACTGAAAAGAAATTGGTTTTAATATTTAGTAATAAGGTTATAAATAGATTTTTTGTGTCCTTCAAGTGATACACTTACTGGTATTCATACTGCCGTGGTTTCGGATGTCTCAAGCATCCATCCTCAGTTCATAAAATTGTAAATATTAAAAACAATTAGTGACACTTCAATCTTTGCCTTTAGAGTTAGGAATTATGCTGAAAATTTCATTGTTAAAAAGTGAAATTAAACTATCTTACTGCATTAAAGTCAAAATAAACACACAAAGTAAATTTATATAAACAAATTTATAATTATAATCTTGTAGTCATCTTTACTGCGATATTTTAAACTAATAATAAACGCAAAAAAAATGGGTTAACCTAAAAAATTTAAGCAAACGTAAGGACGAACCCATTTTGTAACCATACATTTTATCCGACGGTTATTATTATATTTATCATAAATTTTTTATCGAGTAAATCGTTTATTAAATAGATGTTATAATTAAAATTAATTTTCCTACATCAAATAACAATGGGAATGTATACAATAAAATATTACTCACTAATATTACTCTCAATTAAAGAAGTTGGGCAGTTCATCTAGAGTTGTTATGAACAATAAAATAAATAGAACATTCAACAGTCACAGTCCCCAATAACTTCCATTTCTATCCAATCCAAACATGTAGAACAAACAGCTTCCGACGTCAAGTTCAAATTGAAGTTACACAATGCGCAGATAACCAAAGCAGATAAGCGGAACTCTGAAGTAATCGTGTCCACATCTGAGTACCACGACAAAGTAAATAAGGCATTCACACGAACCAAATCAGTAAACTGGACTCTGATCCCACTCTCAGTTACATTAAACAAACTCATTTCACGATGCAAAGAATTGTTATCAGAAAATTATATCAATTATTTTAAATACATGAAATCACGCTCCACAGATCGTAAATACAAGCTCAAAAAATTTATAATAATTAGAAATGAAACGTGGAATTGATGGATAAAATAAAAACGATGCCATGATATAAACTACACATTTCTTTTAATATTGTCAATGTACACACTGAAATAAACAATAGTCTAAACTACCTTCACCACGCAATCTGGGAAACCCCCGACCAACTTGCCTTTACAATATACAGGAAACAGACCATCACTGATCAAACAATACATAGCAACTCTCGTCACACCATACAAAAGGAAATTGCATTCCACAGTTTCGTCCACAGGCTTTTTCCATTACCTGTTTCCACAAAGGAATGTAACCATTAAATTCATATAAATAAACATATTTCAACTTTCAACGGATAAAATAGCTCAATAATCTACACATTGATCTGGAAACACAAGAAAAATGCCTCAACTCCAAATTGGCCAACAATAAAACAAGTTTGTGTCTGCAATGTATGACGACGTCCTCAGCAATTAGTTGCAAAATTAATTGGTCCAAAGTAACGTCTACTGTTAGTGTAAAACTAGTAATTTATATATTTTTTTTATTTTTTTTTTTTAACGTCCTGCTGTTTTGCACTTTAAGGCTAATGAAGACGCGACCTACAGTTTCACGTGGAACCCGAACCACAGCCAATGATGTCTGTTAAGAAACCATTTAGAAAATTATTCGGGGTCAATGGTCATTGAACCCGGAACTTTTCTATTAATGGTTGTCATGACGATTGATAAAACTTTCTCGCCTTAACAACCACGGCCATCGTGGCTTAAAACTAGTAATACATTTCCACAGAAATTAACAAACACCATACCTGTGGTATTGAATTGAGACATTATACAAAAATTACTGTACAAAAACAAGAAGAAATACACTCTTGTCGTCACCTTAGAGGCCTATACACTGCTGTTAACATTCTGTTAAATTTAAATTTTACTGTTGGGGTGGATATATAATTATGTATTAAAGGTAAATGTTATAACAACTAATAATAATGTAATAAACTGTTCAATAAATAAGTTTTATTTTCTTAAAACAAAATTGATAAATTAAAAAACTATAATCTAAACATTTATTTCAACGGTAAATTCTACAATTTTGAACTTAATTTCAACAGGAACAGCACCAGGAAGGTTATTTAACAAAGGATCTGTTTTCCAATAATATTATTGTATTTTGTGTAAAGTAAAACTTATATGCTTTTAAAAAGACAAGTATTTTTCAGGATTTTTCTCACAAATAACTATACGATTTGTTTTACGAAACTCAATTCCTTTCGTTGGAATCCGACGACATACATGTTAATGGTTTATTGCTAAATATTGGGTTCAAAACTGTAACTGTAAAACTGAGGCCGTAGCCGTTCACGGTCGTATGGGAGTGTCTAACCCTGGTCTGGATAGTACCTTTTAAACTACCATCTAGATAACAAAATAAGAGAAGGTTTTTGTTTTACGGTGCTTTTGCATTTTACGATTTAAATACTTTGCTATTTGCAGCTATAAAAGTACCGCTGGACCTTTGCCGAATAGGCATGAGTTTATTTCAAGAGTTAAATAATAAAATGTGTACTGATTTATTACCTGCCACTGCAAGGCTGCAAAATTTCTACTTATTCAGTCATTTCCAAACTGATTTGTATTGAAATATTTCTTTCTATGCAAAAGTTTTATAAAATTAATTATTCTTGGAAGTGTTAAATTTCAGGTAAGTTCTTCCAACACTCTAACATTTATAAACGATCTTGTAAACTAGTTTGTGTACTGAGTTTAGGTTTAATTATTTTTAGGCTGTGGAAGTTTAAAAGTTTTATTTTCAATATTACTTCTCATTGTATCATTAAATTCTTTCTTATCCTATTAGATTTACATCATATTTATCTTTAGTTACATAAATAAATAACGAATCATTTAATAATAACATATTTTATGATATGCTGTACATACCCTACCCTAAACAATAAATAGTTATAAAGTAAAACAAGTAGGCTAATCTAAAGCAATCTATACCTACATATAAAATTTAGAATCATATTATTATTATTCACAACCTATAGCTATTTTTAGGTTGGATTAACAGATTAAAAGCAAACAGAAACAAAAATCAACAAAAAGTGCTTACTGTAGTATACTTTAATTATATTACCTAATATTCTGTCTATAATAAAACATTTAAAATGATATTGCGATATCATTGTTGTAGCGAATAAGTCAATATCCATACCACAAAAAGGAAATTATTGTTGTGAATTTGAATAAAAAAACAATATGTAGGCCTATATAACAGGCAAAATTTTACATGATCTAAATCTACTTATGCATTTACTTCAACAAAGTTTAGTCAATACCATAAATCAAGATTTTGAATGCAGAAGAGTAATGGCGAAGTTAAAATTTAAACTTTTAAGGATGGGACAAAACAAAAAGTATAATCGATGAGCTATGAAGGAAAAATCGAAACAGTTCTTCAAGCTATGAAGTCAAGCCCGTCAACAATCCTAAACTAACAATTCCTTCGTGAAAACATTTTTCAGAGTGGGAAATGTTTCTTCAAAATTCTGAAGGAAATTTTGATTATGTGGTACGGAATAGGTCTATTATTTGCAGAGCTTTTAAGCATTTACGTTTACTATGCCTATAATCTGTTTGGGCTTAAATAACTTTCACATGATAGATAATGCACAGGACGGATCTTTGATGTAGTTTTTAAAACCAATGAACCTATTTTCCTAACTACACCCAAAACAATAAAACTTTATTCGGAAATTTTAATCACATTTTATTTTAAATTCATTTTTCATCTAACTGGACATAAGGAATGGAGTTTAAAAATATTTACGATTTAATCAAAATTAAATATACTGTTGTAAATTATTGCTTCTTTATTAAAAGTAGTGTAATTTCAATTTTAATTGCAAATACAATTGTTTTTTTTTATTCCTTTTATTACAATAAGAAAGACACAATAATACATTAAACACTATAAAATACACAAAAGAGAAAAAACCAAAACAATATTACTTCTAAATCCTAAAACAATGAAAAAGTTAATATACACAACAGAAAAAACTTAAGAAGAAGAGAAAAAGAGAAAAAAAGAAATGAATAATGCAGCCTCCATGGGTCTGTCCGTTTTGAGGCTGCATATTTCTCAATTAAAATAAAAAGAGAAGACAAAAACAGAAAAAAAACCAAGATGACATCGGGAGCAGTTAAATTCTTAATAAATTAAAAGTAATTATAAAATTGATTACAAATATAAATTTAAAAAAAACAGGAATCATTTGTTCTGTGATAATTAATTAATTAAGCCAAAAGATCTGCATTCATAACATAAATATAACTTAGTTAAAATTACACATACGTAACACACTTTGAGTTTATCTTTTTAGTATGATTGTCAGAGGCAATCTTTCTTGAAATAAATTTTTTTATTGGTTGACTCTATAGAAGCTAAAAAGAAGGCATACAACGTGTATCAAGGTCCATTCCCATAGTATTTAAAGAAGGCTTAGTTATTTTAATGTTATAACATTAATATATAACTCCTTATTAGCTAATATTTAACTTACATTTCATTTTGTTGTACACTATTTATTATTTGGGTAGCCAACATGTTATGCATACTAAATGAGGTGTACAGCTGAAAATGTGCATAGTATACATTGTGTACGTATACATTTCCTAATATATACAAAATTGTATGATATTAATAATATTTAAATATACAAGTAATTTGTTTCTTGTTGTGTTATTACTTCAAAATAAATGAATTATTTACTCTTAAAAAAGAGGCATAGTACATAATAATAATCGTAAAGCACTAATAATAATTTGTACATAAACATTCCTTAACGTGTTTAATATTAGTAATTTTAAATGATAAACAATATTTAACTAAACAGTGTAACAAATAATGCGTTTGATATTTTACAATTCCTAGTTGATATTGAATGATATCTTGTTTTAAATTTAACTCAACATTTTATGTTTAAACCATTTATATTAAGCACATATACCATTTGCTAATGTAAATTAATTCTTTAACAAGGAACCATAAGGATTTTATATAAAAATCAACTTACTTTAGTACATGTTTTATTAAAGTGTTGCTATTGAAAAGAGTTGCATTAATAAATTTCATTTTATTGTTTAATTTTGCCCTAGAACTGATAAGAGTAGTAAATTAAGACACATTAATCAGTTGTTAATTTGATCTGTTTCTGCAACTAAATTTCGATGGAAATTATACTAATCAATTCTTTATATTATATCATAAAAATCTATAGTAAAATAATTGATAGCTGTAGTTGGGGATAGTTTGTATACTGACCAAAAAAGAAAGCAAACCACTGTGCGCTGCACAGGTGTTTAGTAATGCATGATATTATTATTTTATTTTATTTTTTGTGAAATAACTAGTTTTTGTTAATTATTTGAGGAGGTAGTTTTTTCGAAATAAAACAGTAAACATTTTTCACGTTTGACTTTTCTTTCTAATTTAATTTGCATCCAAGCTAAATAAAAGTATTTAATTGCGTTCAGTAGTCTTTGGTCGGTACGTAAAATTAGTTTTTATAAAACAACTCGTTTTGCATTGTATATTTTTATATTGTAACTATACACATGTGACGATATACAATTTTTTTGTAATGAAATAGTGCACAAATTATTTTTATTTCTAATTTAAATGTATTCAAGCTACAGGAAGTGAAATTTAAAATTATCTTTTTGTTAAATCAAAGATGACTTATTTATTAAAGAATAACATTCTATGGATACAAATTTAGGCCTTAGTTATAATATAATCATGTTCTATAATGTATTTAAAATTGCGAGGAGTACAACATATACATATCATTTTTCGGTAAAGTACATATTTTTATGATTTTTCAAACTGAGAGTTACACGAAGACTAAATAACATATCAGTTTTGTTTTTGTTTTCATTATTTAAATTTAATCATACCAAAGTGTTAAGAGTATATTTAAATAAAATTTTGATAATTATTTTACAATTACAATCACATTATTAAATAAAAAAATTAAAATTTACCTAAAATAACAGCGCAAATATGTTATTTTAAGTCTCAGTATAGTTAAATTGGTTTCTAAAAATAGGTCGTACTTTTATTTTACGTCAGGGATGGGCCCAAATTCAATTAGCTTCTTTTATACAACACCGTTGCAAGATTAATTTTACAAGAACTTGCAAGAAAGTGGGATGAGTAATTAAACACCACGAGGAAAAGGCCCAAATTACTTTATTTCGCAGACCTACTTGCATGATTAAAAAGCATAATAATAAAATGCAAGGGAAAGTAAAAAATATTCGCGTTTTAACGTAACAAAGAAGAATATATAAAAGTGAATTTAAATTATTATTTTTGTACAGATTGTATTGTTAAGTTATAATTTCTTAATGGGTATATTTTTAAATTTATGTCATGTTATAGGTTTTTTAGTCCACAATTAAAAACTTATAATATTAAGATAAAGAAAGTAAAAACTACTTTGTAAATATAGATCGATATGGTTGATACATATTAAAACCTAATAAAGTGTAGCTTCGTTTTAGGAAACAAAATATTGAAAAAAATGCTACAGAGTTATAAGAAACCAATGTATTTATGGTTTGATAACGAACAACAACGTTAAATCTCCTTCGCCAAAAATCATTAAAGCAATCATTTTCATATATGCAGATCCGCATTGTCTTATTCTTTATTCTTTCTCTTTATTCGACAATTGTATACCATAACAGTCTAGACCTACTTACAGTACAGTACAAGAAATGTTTAAAATGTTGTTTAGCAAAGAAATTATTTACTCAGAAAACAATATTGTAGCTAGAATTTAAAGTTAACTTTTAAAAGTAAAATTAAATGTATATGTTAAACATTTGTTTTTATTTAACAAGTAATAATGCATATAAGTGTATATGTGTGTGTATAGATATACATACTGTATTTAAATAAGCGAATAATAATTATTACATAATAAACACAAATATGAGCTTTGACATAAAATATTCAAGTTCAACAAAACTATAAATCATAGTAAGTATTTTAGAATTAATAATTAATTGTAAACAGTTATACAATAGTAATGATTAGTATTATAAAATGTTGCATTGATATAGGTATGTACAGAAGCTGTAGCTCTCAGGCAGTCATCGAAATGTAAATCGCAGAAGCAACTGAATAAAGGACGTAGTTTATCAATAATTATCATAAAAAACGGTATTTTTTAACGTAGATCAATTACAATTAAAAACTAATATAGATAAGATAAGTTTGCCTTTTGTCTACGTTGTTTTATAAAGAGATATATATTTGGAGTGCGGTTACAGACAATTAAAAACAAAATTTGACTGAAACTTGATTACCCTTAAGGTGCTTTTGAAAAGCATATTAATTTCGTGGTGATGTTTTGGGACGGATTATAGTTTACATTAAGGATTATGTTGCAGCTATGATTTACCTAACGATTGCTGTTTACTCCGATCAGGGAAGTACACAGGTTAAAACACTATGGTTATATTTATCTCTATTGATTACGTAATCATGGGACAAAAGGTTGTTATTAAAATAACATTGTAAAGAATAAAGTATTACACAATTAACTGCTTTTTTTATGTGATGCATTTAATAAGTTTAGTCAAGTTTATGTAATAAAACTATTATTTATTACAATTTACCGTTTTAAAAAATTCAGTAAAATAACTTATCAGTACTCAATGAGGACAGCAAAGTTGAGCAAAGTAGAGGTCCAAAATTGATTAAAACATTTTATTAAACCAATTCGATGTAAATATGTCTACCAAGTATTACTTAACAATTTTCCAATGATACTAAAAGATAATTTGTTACATGTTGTGTATTTTTTAAAAGGTTAGGCCTATTATGAATTGACTTTCCAACTTTAGAAATATGAAGTGTATTTGCCGGTAGAAATCTACTTGGTAGATATCTCTGTAACATATTATGTTGAACCAAGTCAGTCATTAAGGAGGTTTATAAATTACGTTCTTATGAAATAACGAAATGTGTATAAGTTAAATACTGTTAGTACTTTTACTGGAAATCATCGTAAGAATGTTAAATATGTAAACAATTTTGTTGTATCCCCCAAAGTGAGATCTTTCGTAAAGGATTATTGCTTATTGTGTTTGTAGGATGATTGTGTTTTGTAAATGCAAACTATTTAGGAGTTATTTTAGGAAATCACCAAACTTTAAACAGTTACACATCCCACAACGCAGCAAACACGTTAAATAATTAAAGATTATATTTTACCTTTAACGACACATTTTAAACGTGTACCAAACCAACTTCCATAAAACTGACACGATATGTTTGTAAACATTTTGAACTGTTTTCAAAATTCTAAAAAAGTGATTATACAAAATTTTATGGCTATTATGACTTCATAAGTTTCAGATATTTACTTTGTATAAACGAACAATAAAACGCTATGAGATTTTACTATTATTGTTATACAGTAGGTAACACTTTACTGCAATTACTACACATTATTGTAAGAATGTTTAAAAATATTTGCCTCAGACCAGTCTCATTCTTTACTGTACTTTTTAATTGTTAGGCCAGTCGGTAGAGGTAATTTTAGACCAAAAGTTCCAGTAATTTACAATACGGCTGATTTTGTTTTATAAGTACATTCAAGTATGTAGATTAACATAAAAAAAAAGTTTACCAGTCTATCGATTTCCCAAAGTCGAAAAAAAATCGATGATCATTTTTCTTTTTTTGATTATCCTTAATATTTCGAGCTGAGATGAAGATAGAGAAAAATAAAAAACACCACCGTGAAGGGGAGGTATTTTTCAACAAAAAAGGACATTTGTATTTATTTCGTCCGAACAATGGTTTGTCTGGAAAAAAATCGAAAATGCAGGTATGTATTTTGCAGCAGGGGAAATCACTAAAAGGGGACATCTTATTCATATATGAAGCGTTGGCTCATTCTATATTGGCCGAATTTTAATATATCGAATTGAAACTTGACATAGGGGTTAAAATATATATATTTTAAACATTTATGCTGAGTCTCAGCTTGTTACCTTGAAAATGACCCGATCTAGGAGTCGATTTCGATTATCGATTTTAGGAGTACCGGACCCACGAACTAATTTCAATCTATTCCAGTTTCGTCAATTTTTAGAATATCAACACCAAATTTGTTTTAAAAGTTGATTACACCAGTATAAATATTCTTAGTAAGTATGAACGATTTTTTTTGTTGTTATTTTTAAAAACGAGGCGCTTGAAAATAGTCTTCTATTTTACCTATCTCGTTTTAACTATAACACTTTTGGATTCAACGATTCCATTTTCAACATTTTTGAACATATAGATTTAAAAATTGGTACAGAAGTTACAAATACAATAGTTTTTTGCTATACTTATTTTAAAAACTATATTTTCAAAAATGACTAATCTGCAGCTGATCAACTCAAGCGTTTTGATGAAAAATTTAAAAGGGTCTAAAATTGTACTTTTTTAATTTACTTGTACTTTTAAAAGTAAATAATGAAAAAGGTTTATACTCCTTGAACTTGTTTGAATATATATATTTAACTTTTAAAAAAACTTTCAGGTTGATATTTTGAAAATTCTCTAAACTGGAGCCGATTAAAATTAGTTCGTGGGTCCGGTACTCGTAAAATCGAGAAACCCATTGATGAGTCAAGTGGCTCTAAATCGGGTCATTTTCAAGATAACAAGCTGAGACTCAGCATAAATGTTTACAATATATATTTTAACTCCTATGTTAAGTTTCAATTCGATATATTAAAATTCGGCTAATTTAGAATGACCCAACGCTTCATATATGAATAAAATGTCCCCTTTTAGTGATTTCCCCTGCTGTAAAATACATAACTGCATTATCGATTTTTTTCCAGACAAACCATTGCTCGGAGGAAATAAATACATATGACCTTTTTTATTGACAAATACCTCCCCTACACGGTGGTATTTTTTATTTTCCTCTATCCTCATCATAGCTCGAAATATTCAGGATAATCGAAAAAAAAAATTATAATAGATTTTTTTCGACTTTGGGAAATCGATAGAGTAGTAAACTTTTTTTTATGTTAATGTACATACTTTAAGGTACTTATAAAAAAAAATCAGTCATATTGCAAATTACTGGTAGTTTTAACCTATACCGCTGGGCTATGTGTCTATATAAAATAATGATTAGGTGTTATTATTAGTTTTACCAACTTGTATATATAGCCAGTGCTTTATTTAGTTAGAAACGTTTTAAGATTACAACGTAGTAAAATTAATGTGATTTAAATTATCTTAAAATAAAACACTAATTAGCCTCGTAATTAACCCCTAATAAGACTTGGTAAGACGTTCTAAAGCCTGGAAATAAGGGTACAAATTTCGGATGAAAATTATTTAGTATGTTTAAATGTAGGATGTTGTATAAAATTTAGTTTTGGTTATTAACCTGTTTATACTTTATACTGTAGAAAATTTAACTCTTTTTAATACGGTGTAGTAATAAAAGGTCTGGATTAAAAAAGGCCAAAGTTATTTTAAATAAATCATAAACAACTAAAATATTGTTGTTATGATGTTGTCAATTACTAAATATTATTGTCGTTTATCTACACGTAGTCCAACGATTATTCTTATAGAGTTAATTCAACACTATATGTAGGCCTATATTATCATTTGTACACTGTAAAAATTAATTCACAAATAAAATTTGTTAAAGTTGATGACATTGGTGTAGGTTTAAAATGAGCAAAGTAGGCCTACGTGTAAATTCAAGGATGTATTATATAAATTAAACACTTTCTAAACAAAAGTGAAAAAACCTGTGTTACATATGTTAAACATTTGTTTTAGTTAATTCAAACTGTAGTTCCAATTTTAAGAATACAAGATTTTTTCAATTCCACTCTTACCGTTTGTGATCTATATTCAGCAAGTAAAAACAGACAATGTCATACTTCTTTAATAGTTTTTTTATGAAAGCCAGATTTCAGTCTACATCTTTAAATAATAAAAAGCCACTGTAAATGGTAAGACAAGATTAGTTTGTATAATTGAACTTTTTTCTCAATTACTCCTATTAGAATAAAGAAGATGGATAGTTTAATAACTCACGAAATTAGTTGGAAATAAACAATCAATCCCTATAATTTGACTTTTAATTGACAACAGATTTAAATTAGCATCCTCAATCACGTCTGAAGACGTGACAAAAGTACTTTAAAAATAACAGTTAAACAGCAGGTTGTTGTATGGCAGGTGGTAACAATTACTTTCCTTGCAAAATCAATCACTAAAAAGAACAAATTAAGACATAAGTTACTAAATCCAGCTTATTTTTTTTTTACAAACACTTAAGCCTTTGAGAAACTTGGCCCTTTATTTTATAATTTAGTTTTATAATGTTTGCTTCGTATTAAGTGTGGTAGGACCGAGTAGCAATTCATTCAAATTATATGGATTTACTGCGCAGTAAAGTATGCTATAAAACCATGGGGTGGTAATATAGATGTCACCCCAGGTGCAACTTACAGTCCATCACACGCCGAGGTTTCCCAGAGAATTTTGTGAATCTTCCTGGAATAATAAAATTAAAATTTATATTTATTATTGTCATATTTGGACATGTACAGATAAAGTAAGACAATGAAAGTGGATTATATAAAACTTGAGTTTAGTTCCTCACAACAACAAAACTTTGAGTATTAAGATCTACTACTGTAATTAAAAAAAAAGGATTCTTTTATAAAATTCGGTTCTTATACATATAACATTGATAACCTTTGTTTAATTTTTTATTTCGAACAAAACTTAATAAAATAATCGAACACTAGAAATTTCAATTTTATTTTGCCTTAATTCTCCGTGCTTATATTATAATCAAGTTTGGAACTTTCTCAAAAGCTGAAGTGGTAATACATATTATGTCTGTACAAATGATGGCAAACACCAAAGTCCAATTTTGAAATACAGTATTAACAATCTTTCATTACAACTTTAACTAAGCAAAAAATGAATTCTAATAATATGTCAGTTTAACAATAGCTGAATTACACAAAAGTATAGCGTGACTACACTCATAGTGTTTAATCACTATGTTGAATTAATCATTGATTTCAATTCTTTATACACTAGATTCTCGCATTGATTTAAATTTATAAATAGTGAATTAAATTTTAAGTTAAACATTTGAATTAAACATTTTTAGTAATTGAATTTACGATACATGTCTTTCATATAAAACCACATGTCCCCCCCCCATTATATAACGTTATTTAACTGATAAGGAATATGCGATTTAAATTGATTCCAATAGAAAAACAGTAAGGCAATAAATTATGGTTTCCTACGTTTTAATTGAAAATGCCATTATTTTGTGATGAAAACAATAGGTTTATGCCCGGTAACACCGCCGTTTTTTCAAATGCGTTTTGCAATAATATCCAATGTGACTTTAAATTCAACGTAATTGTAAAATGATAAAGTTCCACATTACATTTTTGACCGAAAACACATCAAGTACAATTAGTTTTTGACATACAGAAAACTCACAACAACTAGTACATTTATTCGGGTTATTTACTTGCACTACAGTATTAGGGTGGATATTGATTTGTAAAAGTATTTCTAAATTCAAACCGTGTATTTCTCGAATGTAATTTATTGTTCACGAATTTTGTGAATTTATACAGTGTTTTTTTAACTTATGGTAAATTTTTAACAACAGTTGTATGGTTGAATTTAACTTCGGGATTCTATTGCAGTTTGAATATACTAATTCTACAATTTATCCTTTTCATAAACAGAAACATAATTGTACTCAGATATATGGTTGCATGGTCTTTGTTTCGTTTAGAATATATTGCTACAACACGCCCAATCCTCTTTTAATCACCGCTAACCGATCCTGGCTAGGTAATCATTCGCAGTGGTCATGTTTTACTCAAGAAATAGTTTAGTAATCAACTTCTATTAGTTTAGTATCACACTTTTCCTTACAATTTTAATAACTATCTGTCAAAATTAACTTTTTGTATTTTAAAATGAGCTGTGACTCTCTTCGGTTGCCTTTGGAGGTCCTTTCACACTACAAACACCAAGTTTGTCCTTCTATTTACCTCTCATAAATTAAAATCATTGATTACTCTACATATACAATTATCTGATTTTAAACAAATAACTTTATGAAAAATTACAGGTTATTTATACATACATTTATGTAATAAGACACGGTTAATTTATATTAATTTGAGCAATAATGATAACCAGTTAGTCTTTAATTTTCTACAATTAATTACAACGAAGTTTTTACTTTCTTTATACATGAATTGTTTTGAGAGATGTATAATGAGTTTATTTATATGATAAATTGTTATTATTTAAATAAAATGTTCCCTAACATAATTTAACTGTATTTTACTATTTGTCAAAATTGCATAATATTTATTAAAAAAAAAGGTGATGTAGGCTGTAACTGGGGGGGGGGGGGGGATTATCTGGCGCTTTCCTTTGTATTAGTTCTTGTATGTTTAGTTGATTCCTTGAATCTTGTTATGCTAGAGATGCCCCCGCTGTTATTCCATTATGTAGCTCGTTTGACTCCGTGAAGGGTTTTAATACAACCCAATGAATTGACAATATTTAACTTTTTTAACTCCTATCAACGATTTAAACTCTGTTGTAAACTGTTTCACTTCCCCACTGCATTGCTTGTGTATACCTCCTACATCTTGATTCCTGCTACCTTGCATTGTTATAATTCCCAGATTAGGCTGAAGGACTTCATATTAAACACCCATTAATCCGTCTCAATATGAAGCACTAACATGTATTATACTGCAATTCAAACCGTTAATATAAAGTAATAGTTTCATTTTTTAACCATATAACAATACCAAATGTTTATTAGAGGGTTAAATAAATATCGTAATCCGCAACTGACAACATCTTTTAATTTAACTTTATTTTTCCATAAAATATTTGTGCTAGTTTATACCAAAATGTCAAATTTATTTATAGTTATGATAGAGAATTAATTTGCCCTGGATTTCTACATTAATAATATTTACGTTTTCCATATTATCAATATTAAATTATTTATATCTTGCTAATTGGTTTTATATCAACGACTGTAAAAAATGGCCTCATTTATTTTACTTGTTATTATTTGTTAAACAAAGTTTAAATACCCAATGCATTAACGTTTTACTACTACCTATTAAACTAACTATTATTAATTTTTAAAAACGTAAAGATTTACAAAATGCAGATTTTATTACTATAAACGTTTAACTATAAATAAAATTTGTTACTCATATATAATGGTAAAATTTGTTAGAAGCAAAGTATGTATTGGTTGTTGTATTTATAAATCAATTTTCGTCCGGATGTCAAATGCAGACACACTTTACAATTTCTGGCAACAATAGATACCATAAATAAGAATTTCAGCGTACTTTTTGAAATGTCCTATTCTTTTCAAAAACATAGTACTAAAGACCCTAATTAATTTGTATATATATAACTTACATTTTATAAAGGGTAACCTACTGTTAAATAAATATATATATATTTATACAAGTTGAACTTGTGCAGGTGAAAATCTATGATATAACAAACATTGTATACTCCACAATTATTGATTGATAAATTTTTTTTAAGTTAATTCCTTTTTTCTTCTTACTTAATTATACAGATTTCGATCATTCAGAAAACTTAAAAAGGAATTTCATTTATGACGTATGTATAACTAACGAAAAAATCATAAAACTTTTTTTAATAAAATGTATTTCTTTGTCTAACTTATGTCTTCGTTTAGATACTGAAAATGTTTATTTACAAAATATTGTTACCATCATCTTACCTTGGTATTCACCTAGGTATTCACATATAATCAATAACTACATTTTGAAGAAGGATTTAAAAGAAAATTCACTTTTCAAAGTTTATAAATATTTAAGTAATGATGTTTATGATTTAATAAAAAAATAGACTAATTATATTTTAAGGATATTGAATTTATAATATTTAAAAGTAAAACAGCCCGAAACAAGATATTTACATCAGGTAGTTTACAGCCTGCGGTATAATTAGGTTCAGTAATCAGTCATTCTTTTAATACTAATAACATCAGCCTGTATAATATTTCTACTATTTTAAACCTTTTACTTTCTTTAAACTAGATATTAAAAAGTATTTGAATAATCCTCACCTTTATTGACCTTACATATAAGTAGGTTAAACGGCGACTTACATTCTTAGAATTTTTAAATATAGTCCTACTATTAATTTTAAAATAGATTTAATTCATATTCTTTGTGTGTTTTGAGATTAATATAGTTAAAATTTATGGCGAAACTACTTTCTTAAATACTTAAAATTAAAACATATAAGTACATTATTCTTATATGAAATTCAGAAACCAATAATCAGTACATATTTCTTGTACAATAAAAAAATGACACTAAGTTGTATATAATAACAACAGTAATCATTGTTTAACAGTTTTGAAAATAGGTCTATGTTTAAAACTAATTCCTATATATACACATTTTTAAACACTCCTAACTTAAATTGTTCATAAAGGTGCAATAATTGTTTAGAACGTTTAATAAAAACGAGTTTATCCCACTTTTTTATAAATATTGATTTATTTATATTTTTGTGAACCAGACATAGCACTTATCCCTGATTAAATTCTTCGCCTGTATTTCAGGTCAATGTGTCTGCCTGCGCATAAACTGTCAAAGGGCTCTACCATAAAGAAGGACCATTTTCTAGTATAAAGAAAATTGGATAATGACAAACAGAGGAGAAAAACCTGCATGGAATCTACTTTAAAGCACGATTCAAGCTAGAGTGAGTCAGCGAAAGCTATTGGACAGCACATTAACATTTTATCACTTTTTACTTTCTCACTATAGGCCTACTATAGTATAGAGAAAGTATAGTGATTGAAAAAAAAATAATTGTTGAGATTTTTGTGGAAATATCCGTTTTTGGACGCCCTGAGTCCAAAAAAAAGTGGTTTTTACAAAATATCAGTCTGTATGTCTATATGTCTGTATGTATGTATGTCTGTATGTATACAAAGCTAGAGCGCAAACTATTCTATCGATTTCGAACAAATTTGCACCAGGCATATCAAGTAGGCCTGTATGGATGCACGAAAAACAGTTTTCAAACATTTTGAAAAACAACGAACTTTTTGGAAAAAAAACCCCAAAAAATCAGTTATTATTTTTTTATAAAAACACGACTCTAACGATTTTGATCAAATTTGGCTTATTTGTACCCTTTAATGTAACCTACCATATGCAAAAAACCGAATCTTTCTAAAATTCTCGTTTAGCTAATAATAAGAATAATAACTGATTTTTGGGTGTTTTTTGGCCGTAAAGGGGTTTTTTTTCAAAAATTTTCTAAACCTTTTTTCGTGCATATATAGTCTACAGCCCTGATTGACGTGTTTGGTGCAAATTTATTCGAAATCGATCGAATAATTTTCTCTCTAGATAATAATAATAATATTTATTAGTTAATCTTCTATTTTAATGAATCACCTCTCCTACCACACCTACAATTTAGTGAATCTAATTAATAATTTAAATATGTTTGTGAGAAAGTATGTGCCAATTCCTGGTACCGTTTATTTATTTGTATGTTTAAATAGTTTAGTTTCACTTCATACGTAAGGGTTTGTTTTGTTGTGTGTGAGAATATTTCTACGTTTAATACTAATAAATAATAATGTTGTAGAGGGATTATTATTTACTTAAATGTGGTTAATTCATTAACAATTTTGTGTTAATTAAGTGTTTACTGCTGTCATACAGTTTCCTCGAAAAACAATTTAAATACATATTGCTAAGAATTAACGTGTCAATATGCATTACCTAAACTACGAAGGTTTAATGTTTAATTTATGTTTATTTATATTTACATTCTGCTTTTATAGTTTTATAATGAAATACAGTACAAATATAACTATAAATACCTAAAGGAGTAGTTCTGTACATAGATTTAATATTATCTAAGTCTGAAAAATTACTATAATGATGAAAATACTAAACCCTTAATATATTCAAAATAATAAAAACGTTTCCCAAAGTAGAAGTTAAAGATAATTTTTTTACATCATTAATTATAAACTATGATTGCATATTTTGTACAAAATGATTTAAAATAATCAATATTAATGGACTTTCAAATGATTTTCAAAGAAATTATCATTATAAGTTAAAATTATGAAATAACTGCGAAAATGAATAATAGGCCTATATCATATTGCTTTGATGTAAGTACTACTACAAAAGGAACAATACTGTATTGAGAAACATATTAACATTATATTGATTCGCTTGTAAGCGGGTATCAATAGAAAAATACCAATACTAACATCTGGATGTGTAATATGTAAGTATTAAAGCTAAAATAGTTACAAGATAAAAGAATAAATATAATGAAGTTACTGTTGGTTGTCAAACACTTGAGCACAATAGGACAAATTACTGCGGTAACTCCTGAAACCGTTATCTGCAATGATTAAATTGTTGACAAAGTAAAAGTCTTAATTGCATTTTAAGGTTTACAGACTTAAAAATTATAAATTTAAATTATAAAGTGTTTAAGTAGAATGTATTGAAGTTGAAAACTGTTTTTATTAAAATAAATACAAAGGACAGTAATTGAATATAATAAACTTTAAACCAAAAACGACATATCGATTATGTAGGCCACATATTGATGTTTTACTGTTTTAAATAATAAATCCTGCATTATTTATTATTATTATTATTTTAAGTCTAATAATTTCATACAACCTATTTCATTAACCTAAATCGTTAAATACAAGAATGTTTAGTTATCAAATGGAATCATTTAGAGAATAAGAAAAACCTAACCTAACTGTCTATGCAATTTGTTAGAGGCAAAACAGGATAATTACAATGCATCGAAACTTACATTAATAACAATTACAATTTAACAAGTTAAAGTTAACTGCATATTAAATTGCATTTTTTTAATTGCTTCGACTCAAAACTGTTTCTGTGAAAGAAGCGTTTGTTAAAAAAAGATATTTAAAACATTGACTTAATCACTTTGTTGTTAGATAAAACATTAATTTTCATATTTAAAAGTAATTTTTCTAAATCACATAATAAAGTAAAGGTATATAGTTTTTCAACGCTTTTACCAAATTATTCGGGATAACAATTATGTTTTTAAATACATACCATTAACAATCGATATTTTTCTTTTCAGTGGTTTGCTATGTTTGAAACCAAATTCAGACAATCTAGCCGAACCCCGTGTGTGCTTCTTCCTGCTTCACACGTCCGCAAGACCAATTTATTATTAACATCATACGTTATAAGTAGAAGATAAATGTGACTAAATTGCATTACCCTAAACATTATTGCGTGTTTTCAATTCAAATAAATAAATATATATAATATTAGTATATAGTATACATTTCAGACAATATTCATTGAAATCTTTAACTGTATTTTATATTTTGAATAATTTTAAACCAATTATGTAGTAAAGACAAAGCTCAGTTGTATCGAATGAATTGATTTATATTTAATTGAAACATTTATTCGGAAACTATAATAAATACCATTGTATAAGACTAGATTTGTGTGATTTGCAAATTAATAATCGGAGATAATTAGTGCATGTACTTAATTATGTACAAAAACAATGTTACGTCTAGTGACACTCGTTTTCTGAGTGCTTTATACAGCTTCTCATAGCAAACATTTTAAACAACTGACCTGATATTGAAATTGGAAAAACTATGCATCTAGGATGTACGAAATATGCAAACGGAACCAATCCGGAGAAGGTATCTTTTGGCTTTAAACAAGTCTACATTTATATACTTTATTATACAGTAGAAGCATATTTTAGAAGATTCAAATGGAAAATATGAATTTTCAAAATGTTTACTTTAGTTACGTACAACTAAGGTAATTTTCAAGTTTCTAACAGTACGTAAAGTTTGCAGTTTTTAAAATTGTTTAATTTTTTTTAATGCTGAAATAGCAGACATTATACAATACCAAGAGATTTTGATTATATAGTAGAGACTTTTTGTTTAAATTACTAACTAACGTTAGTTCTGTATTTTGTATACAAATAATTAACTTACAAAAATACCAGTATAATAAATTCAGAAAATTTGTTCATTGTGTTTAAAAGTAGCCTATATACATAAAAGTAGTAACTAATTTTAATTATTTAACGTATATAGTCTCAATATAACTCAATCTGGAAGAAAAAGGCTGGTGTGGTTGAAGTTGGGTCAAGCTTGCTAACATAAGGCGAAGCTTAAACTTTGGCTCAATTTCAAAACTAGTTGTTGGCTTTAGTACGGTAATATAATCCCATTTATAAATTAAGCCAACTAGCTTAGAGTAAAAATAAATATAAAAACTATATAAAAGATTTCCACAATTGCTTATGTTTTTTTTTTATATATATATATATAATAAATTTTCCTTAAAAATAATTATTCCAATGTTCCCATTTTTGTCAAAATCGTTTCTTAGATAATACATTTTAAAATCTATACACTTTTAAAACAAATATGACCATGTAAAAAACATTTCGAAATGTTGAAACAAATGTTTATGTATATAAAAAAAAATTTGTACAATTAACGTTTCAATTATTCCATCAGTCAAATAATGATTTATTACGGAGTTACGGTATTTAAAGCATGGAGTATTTCAATCATTAACTGAAATTTAAGAACATTCTGATTAAAATTGTTAAGTACTCTTATCCATACAAACTATTTTGTTATCTAGTTTAGTTATACAAAGCCAAATGCATTGTACAATGATTGAAATAACATAGTCTGAGCATGAATTAGGATTTAAAGTATGTTAGTCCCGAAAAGGCCCATTTCCAGTCTCAAATTTCTCACTTTTTTTGTAGTATTATAAAATTAAATCATACAAACTCCGCTTAAGAAAGTATTCCAGGTGTAATGTTTTTATTAAAGTCATGTTGTATAGCATAAGTTTAATTTAATTTAAAATAATTTAGTTTGTTTTAATGTATCAAGTGTATGTCTTCATTTTCACTATTTATTTGAAGTGTACTTCACAAGTAAGCTTTGATGATACCAACTAGGATCAAGCTGGAACAATTCTGTTTCAAGTTTCAACTGTAGCAATTATGCCACTCCCATACATTTGCCTTTGAGATTTAAATATTTTCCACAAAAATTTTAATGTTTAACTACACATACCATAAAATAAAAGTTCGTTGAAAAATCTAAAGTAAATGAATGAAAAGAACAACGTTAATTTCATGTTATACCTTTATTATTATTGTACATTGTAAAATCAAAGGCCTAATGCCTATCCTTTATATTCTTCAGGAAACTATGAAGAGATTTTAAATCGTAAATTTAAAGTAATAATTGTTATACAAATAAAATTTTAAGTGTTAAAATAAATTTTCTAAATCAGCCTGAATCGTTTTCCATTGTAATATTTTTTTTAAATACTAATGTTTTTCTAGATATTTTTTGTTTACTTGACGAAAGCTTGACTGGTAGGTTAAGTTAAGGTACATTTATATAATTACTTATGTACAATCTGATCCAAACCTAAGTAAGTCTGACGTCACAATTAGGCTAATGTGTTTTGGTGTCAGTATAACCCACCTTGATTTCCAAAAACAGTGTCATATCTTATGTCTTTACTTATATTATATATTATATTCAATCCATTACTTAACGCGAGAGTAGATCTTATTTTCTAATTGTCAAATTGCTTACATAATAAATTAACTGTATACCTAACTCTGCTATGAACCACAGTAACTATTCTCTAATACTTGCTTAGTAATAATAATATCTAAATATGAACAATAAATTTATTTATCATGTAATATATAAACAGTAGCTTCGAAATGTAATATCAGATTTAAAATTATAGTTTGTTTCAAACTGTGTTAATAGTATCACAGATACATTTACAATCAAAGTTATTTTGTACAATATATTTTTAAATTGCAATCAAGAATTATAATGTTTAAAACATGCATTAAATACAGCTGTAACTGACTTAACATCAAAATAACAATTAATTAAATCTGGAAGGTGACTTGGCCCGATTAAGAGGGTTATAAAAAAATACTATTCAAGAGAGAACCTAATATACAAATAATAAATAATAATATCAATTACTTACAACAGATTTTCAGAATGTTCGTTAAAAATTCCGTTTCACATTATAGAAAACAATTTTGTATTCACAGTATCAACTTAGGCTATATAATAATTACTTCAAAAAATAGATTGAAAAAAGTATAAGATGTCTGTATGATAAAGTATTTGAATCATTCTCTCATGAACGTTTCTTGATGTACACAGCGAGTAATGAAATTGTAGGTGTTATTTATTAAATTGTAAATTGGTTTGTCAAATGGTAAATAGTTTTGTATTTTCACCAGTTTGTAACTTAGGTCACAGATAAAAGAAACTACTTAGTAGTTTCTTTTATCTGTGCTTAGGTTAAGGCAAAATGATTTGTCATTTTATTTTATGTAATATATATATGTATGTTTTTATGAAAACAGTCAAATCTAGTTTTATGTTAAGTAGGTCATTCATGACGTGATTCTTTTATCAGACATCTTCATGTCATCCAAAATAGTTTTTTTTTTACCCCGACTCTGTCATTCTCGGGGAGTAAATAAACTGTTTCGTTATTTAAACTTTGGGGAATCTATACTTAATCTAATCTTAAACTTTAGATAATACGAATTTTATACTTAAAACACTGTGGTATTTAAAAGCCCTTTTAACTGGGGATTAAACTTTTTCATTTAAATCTTTAAAGGATAACATAAATAAATTATTGATCCTATTATACAAGATGACTTGATAAGCACTGCCATTAATTGTCTGTCTACTCAATGATCACTTATTTTTTCGTCAAACTTCTATTTATTCTTTGCATTTTATTTTATTTTTTATTTTAAGAGCTGTTCTATACATTATTTATGACGTTTAAATCTGTAAAAGGTTTTCCTATTTGCATCTCTTTGAATAAATGTCTTAATATCAAGAAATAACAATGTTCACTTTTTCAACCTGGTTAGTACACCAATTTAATTTAATATACACAAATATTGGAGTACTTGCTTGTATTTTTGCTTTTAAGAAATTTATTATTTAAGGAAAATAAATTTAAGTAATGATAATAATATTATTATTTTAGTAGTATTGAGCAATATTGAGCAATTTAATCTGAATAATATCATACCATTTTTATTTTTTAAACCCCAGTAGAATAACTGTTAACACTGAATTGTAACAGTAGTAAAAGTAAAATTGTAACTTGTGCATTTTAACCCTGAAAGATTATTAATTGTGAATAAAATCAGTCTAACAAACGAAAATAACTGCATAAGTCTACTTATGTATTCCCAATACACATGAACTGAATAATATAACTTATTACTTAAGTGAAAATGCATAAGTACTTTTACCCTGCTATATTACAAGATAAAAACGAATAGTTGTCATTGGTAAAACTGCATAATATATACACTTATGTCTTATTACTTGCAAATGAAAACATGCAAAATGAAAGTGAAAATTTTGATAAGTAAACATACGCACTTATACCCAAAGTTGAACATTTTATTTATTACTTATGTACATAAGCACAGTCTGTATCTTTCTTACGCTTCTTCCTAGGACTTATGTAGATTTACCCACTTGTAGATATTAACAAATACATTATAATGGTTATTAAAGCTCAATTTGACCGACAATTTACTTTTACCCAACGGCCACAGAAATAGTGTTAGGTATAAACTAAGCAATTTAGAACAATAATTGTAACTTGTAGATGTCAATACAGTTATAAAAGATTAAAATCAAAATAATATTTGGTTAGGAAAATTGATGTTGCGGTAACACAATATGTCCATGCCAGTTTGTAAAATATACTTAATTTACCTACGTGCCGAATGTTATGTTTATTTACCTACGGGTGGTATCTGTTATTATTTTAAAACTCCACTGCGAAGTATAATATTACAATTCTTTACGCAAAAATAATTATTTGAACTACTGGCAGACATAATTATAGAAAATATTGTTTCAAGAAAAATGTTTAGCTACAAAAAGTATTTTTATACAAATAGTATGCTCGTAGTTTATAAACCACACAAAGGCATATTCATTTAATGTTTAAATCCATCAATACGTTTTATGATTTCATAAATATTTTTTTATGATCTTAGGGTTAGCTTTAAAACTTTTTGGTCGACACATATCTAAGCAATTGCACTAGAAATTTAGTAAGTATCAGTTCACATACAAAAATAAAATTATAGTTTCTTGTACAAAGAAAAACTAATACAAGCATTTTAACCATAAGCAACAAATCGATTAGTTAAAATTGTTTTAATGTAAAATCAAACATATTTTTAAACTGCTTCGTGTTTAACTATAGTAAAATTTAATAGTGGTATTAATACAAATCAATAACTAAATAAGCAGATTTGATATGGTTTGTTTTAAATAGTCGATAAAACATTAATTCATTTTAAATGGAACATTATTTAAATAATTTAAATGTATGATATACTATGATTTAAACTATAATCCAGATGGATTAGACATATTTAACTGCAACTGTCACATCCAGTGCAAGAAGCAGCCTGAATTTAATTGTTTGTGTTACTGACGTTTCTAATGCAATGCAATAAAATCTATTTTGGTTAAATACAATTTTGTTTTCTTATATTATAATAAGATCAAATAATTATATTAATTATAGTCTAACTGCAATTAATCGTAAATTATCTAAAATGCTTTTGCTGAAAATGTAAATATTAATAAAATGCATTCTAGAACATAGATGACCAACTATTAAACTATTGAAATGGCAGAATGCAAAATTTACCCGTTGAATACATTAAAACAAATTGAACCCAAGAACCATTGTATTTCCAATTTTACTTTTATATGATTATTGAAATTTTAATAAAGTTTACCTTTAGGGAAGATTTGAAAACAGGCAAAAATGAAAAGAGTAGAAATTAATAAACTAAAAATAGCATGTTTATATAAAATATATATAAACAAAAATGTGCTTAAATATAAATTTCCGAAAAGCCGAAAAATGCATGCAACGCAACAGGTAATCATTTTATTTTATTTACAATCCGTTTTTTGTTAAAACTTTTCATTGTTTTTGATGATACATTTTTATTCTATTTATAACAATTTAACATAAAAATAAGTTTGAATTATGCCTAATTTCATAAAACAATATATAATTTAAGTTTGAAGTTTATAAATAGGTTATTGGTTTTGAAATTTTAACTTTTAACTGTTAATGAAAATTTCTGAATATCTCTATTAACAGTAATGTATATGTCATATCTAGTAAGTTCATGAAAACTAATTGTTTCAATATTTTGGAACCATTAACCCATTCACATGCATTTGTGAATAAGAGTAAAATTGTTCAGAGTAGTAGTGATCATTATTTAATTTTGAAGGTTTTGAAGGTTACCGCCCTATTCATGAATTTCAAAAATAGTCGAACGGTTCTATAAAGAAAAGACAGTATGTACTAATTTTGTGGTTTTAATATTACAGTCAGTTTAGAAGTGATAAAAATAATTTAATAAGTAACACATAGTCTTGTAAAAAGCATATTAGTTAAAATGGAAGTAAACTTTCTTGATTAAATCATACTGAATGTGTAGGAAATTGTTAAATTGGATGTTTTAATGAACAAATTAGAATTTTATAGTTTTAATAGAAGAAAATTGCAATGTTTTTAATGGACTTAAAAGCACTAGAAGTTTAGGTGGCAGACATTAATGGCAGAAATAATGATAACTACTCTTAGAATCATACAGGGTTTGGTATGGTGCTCGGTTTTATTGATAATTTTATAAAAATGATATAAGTTTAAATTTAGGTTTTTTTGTTTCTTGAAAAAAATATCCTATTATCCTTCATTCTATTTATGTCGCAAGGATATCTTTTTTAAATTTGAATAAATTAGTGCATATTTTAAACAAAACAAACGGCTACTTACAGATATATACTACCTAGAAACAAATAAAAATCAAACAATTTTAGCCACTCTACAAAATACAGATTTATACAGTTCCAAATATGATTATATTTGTATATTAATTCGATTGTATTGCTTATATTAGGATATATTCAGAGAAGTCAATTAGTCTATATCATTTTTTTTTTTTTAATATCTAGGGCATTTGAATAAGCATGAACACATTTTTAATTCTAAAGAAGAAGTTTTAAAGATTGTTAGGAATTCCAACAGGCAATAAATTATAGCATTGTAGGGCGCTGTTTTTTTTATTAAAATGCAGTTTTATCTGTAATATTTTGTATTCTGAATCGAACGTAAATAATTATTGAATTATGTTAACACTTAGAGTGTAAATTATTAACTATGCAAGCAAAATTTTCTTACTTGCAAATCAAGCAAATTAGTAAAACGTAACAACAAAGAATTTAGTTTTAGTAATAATATTTTTCTTTAACCTGCCTGCAACCTTTCAGAATCAAATGTAAAATTATTTTTGTCAGAAATTTTGTTGTCAGACATTCAAAAATCAAATGAATAGTCAAATTGTGTTATTAATATTGCGTGAGCCTAGGCCATGTGTTAAGTTAATTTTTACTTGTATTACTTTACTATAATATGTTATGAAGTCTATTCAAATGTATTTATATTTGATTTATTTATATTGTATGTATTTATATTTATATTGTATTTATATATGAAGTCTATTTATATTATGTACAAAATATTTATATTAAAAAGAAATTTGTTTCAAATCTTTTTTTACAATTACAATTTAAGTACTACTTACTACCAAAAACCTTGTAATTACATTCTTTTTACATACTAAAATTATCGAAGACAACTTAATAACATAAAAGTTTTTAGTTACAACGTTGTTTGAACTCATTTTATACCGTAAACTATTTATACAAGTCTCATTGACTGATTGATTTTTATACTTTTTATTTCAATATTGCTTTGGGTACAAACACAATAAGTTTTAATTATTTAGGTTATATGTTTATATTATCTCAAGTGTACCTTCATCAAGAATTTCTCAATTTGCATTTTGTCACTATGTATGAGTTAAGAAATTTATTGGAAATTATTTCTATTAGTATTTAAAAGGCAATATTAATTAGTTGTACAGTATGTAACAATTTTGCGGTGTTACTATACAATTACTGTACATAATTATAAAAATTATTATTTTAAAAATAACAAGATTAAATAAAATACACTAGATGTAATGTTTTAATGGTCTGTCAATACATTAATAATATAGAGGGGTTTAACCAAACGGCTCAGATAAGTAAAGCTGCCACCATCAATCATTCCATTGTGTCTTGCTTACGTACTTTTTTTTATGATACCATAGAAATCAGCTAAAAACCTTCAATTATGTTAGATATTTTTTCATTAAAAACATTGCGAATGGAAAAATTAAGGAATTGTATAACAATATAGTAATTTATTATTTTAAATCTACTAAATTTTAATAATAATTTATTAAAATACATGATCTTCTACATAAGAATTAGCGTTAAAGAAATAAACAAAAAAACATTTATTAAAAAGAACTAACATTTCTTAAATTATTTTGTAATGTATTTACAATATATTGCTAGTATAACTAAGTTCGTCATATATAAATTAAAAATATCTTTATAAAGTTGTAAAAACAAAGACAATTCTTATTGACATTATTGTACTTCAGAACGAATTATGCAGACGTTTCTTGTGTTTACGAAATAAAAGGATATTTTGTAAATGTTTAGTTTGATACGTAGGGTTCAAACAAAATACTAAATAGGAATATCTATAACATGTAGAATAAACTGCAAACCAACTATAAGCTAAACTACATTTTAAACATCAATTGGACATTTAAAATTCAAGTTTTACCTTGGACGTAGTAGCAATGGTTCAATTTAATACACCAGTTTCCTTTTTGTTTTTTGGTATTAGTTTTGTAATATTTATTACAAAAATCTTAAACATTTTATAATAGGAACAGTTATTTTCTTATATCATACTATATGACTTTGTGTTAGCAATCTCTATTAGTTTATACTTGCTTCACGGCGAAACTTTAAGGCCACTCGTCAGTATACTCACTAGTCTACTACTACCATCTTTTATGAGTTAATTAGGCCTACTTTAATTTCTTAAAGCTTTATATCTATGTATAGTAAAATTCATATTTTTGAACAAAATTAACCCTACAGAGATATAATTAAAAACAGATTTATTTATTTGAAAAATTTTATATTAATTAAAATTTCATCGTTCAATTTTGAATAAACACAACTACACAACTACTAATTATAAGATTTGTAACTTAACGTGTTCAATATTCCTATTAGTCGATAAACGACGGCCGTTTCGGCTACTCAGCTATTTTCAAGTTTATCAGGTTTCCCTTTGTCACTTACACAAACACTTACACATAACTTGCACTACGATTACATAATAAATAAATAAAACACATTTACACGCCCGTGAGTGCGTATACCGGGAAAGCGTCTATGTGGTCGCTCACCACAAGTTTAAGCAATACGGGCGTGTAAATGTGTTTTATTTATTTATTATGTAATCGTCGTGTTAGCTATGTGTAATTGTTTGTGTAAGTGACGAAGGGGAACCTGATAAACTTGAAAATGGTTGAGTAGCCGAAACGGCCGTCGTTTAGCGATGAATAGGAATATTGAACACGGTAAGTAACAAATCTTATAATTAGTAATAAATATTCGAAATGGCGACTAACAATTGTTACTACACAACTAATATTAGCAACTTTACTATACAATTTAGAAAGTATTTGTATTATTTCAATAAATAAATATTTAGATTTGATTAAGTTTAATCAGATTTAATGAGATTTTTTTAAATACCATAAGTATATTTTTTTCAATAATATAACAAAGTGATACACAATACATATAATTAATACATTTTTAACACGAATAATATTTTAATATAGGCCTACAAGTTTATTTTTAAGTTTTAATTTCATATATAGTCAAATCGTCATGTGTTTATTGTTTTACTCAAAACTAGGAATGTAATAAATTGCATTTCAGTAGCAATTTGTTTACTCCAATTTATACATTTATATCTTCCAACTAGTATTTCAAGAAATCCATTTCTACAACTCTAAAAGCAAATATCAAAGGTAAATGTATATTCTTGTAGATAAATCTGTTCATTGTCCTGGGATCACCACTTCTAAATCTGGGTCAGATTTGAACACAACTAAATGAAGTGCTTGCAGTGTTCGCAAAAGTGGTGAACTATTTTATTACTTAACCTGTTTAAGTTGTTTGTTGATATTTGCTATTACTTCAGGTGTGTTATCTATTTTACGTTTTTAGTCATCTTTATAGTTTTAAATACAAAGGGTGCCACTTAACGGCTGTTGATTTAAAAAAATGTTTGAACACTTACGACAAATGTTTCAACACTATGGAATACGTGGAAAACAACCTAAACACTAATAGCAAACTCAGCAAAGAGGCTATTATCGAATTAATTGAAATGTTAAGAATACGAAAAGAACAACATTACTTTTCATTCAATAATAATATTTATATGCAGAATAATGGATTAGACATGGGTTCGCTTTTATTAGAAATCACGACTGAAATCTTCTTCCTTGACCACATAGAAATTGAAAATATAATAAATGCAAAAACAATATGTATTACTACATTTATGTGTGTGTCACACTGTAACTTTTGAATGGTTCGTCAAGACAGATAACAAACCATGATAAATACCTCAATAAACTACACTATTCTTTCAGTTTACAAGTGAAATTGAAATTGTCAGCAATATAAATTACCTTGACATAAACATTAGTAAAATAAATAATAAACATCGATTTTTAAGATTTAAAATAAGCCTAATCGCACTATACTCGCTTCATCCAAATATCCAGCCACACAAAGTGGCTGCATACAACAACATGGTGTATAGAGCGCTGAACGTCCCAATGGAATATCATGATTTAACTGCTGATATCAAAGTAATTAAATACAAAGCAAAATTTAATGGCTGTAACTCTTCCACAGTTGACTGATGCATCCATAAAATAAAGAAGAAAAATAAAGAATTGTAAAAATAATAATAAAATTCAATACATTACAATTTACTATACACAACCATTTGAAAAACAAACCCACAACACAATAAAAAAACTTTTCTACAGTATCTCACACAGAACCAACAACAGTTTACATCATATTTTAAACCACCCCAAACCTAACCTTGATGAATACTTGGATGTAGGCGTATACAAACTTCGTTGTAATGATTGGGATAAACAATATATTAATCATACAGGTAGATCTATTTACCCAACAGTAGAAATATAAATTTAATCCATTCGTCATACGCAGAACATTTATTACATAGCCGCCACAATTACACAAATATACAGAACAACTTAACCATATTCATTGCATAACTAATTAAGCAGATATAATAAAACATAACTTACATTCAAGTTATATAAATCCGGAACCATAAACTGTTGTGTCTACTAAAGTAATCCAACTGTATAAACGTACAATAATATAATATTTCCAACACAAGTCAAATAAAATTAGTAGTGCCATCTTAATTATATTTAGAGTAGTAAGTTATTCAGGTAAATAAACATCTTCATCTACTCATACAGCATAGGCTACTTTTTTTGTATACATGAATATTATTGTATACACTTAGCTGCAGGGACAAGTTTTATAAAAGACATAAATCATTTATTGTTGAAACATGTCATGCACATGAAACATTTAACTTGCCTTTATATTTTCCACTCTGAATAGTAAATACGCATGGTTGAATACAACGAAATGAGAATATTTCCTAACAGGAATGTTCGCAGTTTGACGAGTTTGCGAATAAACTAAAGTATAGTTTCAGTATAAAATAATCTCACATTGACATGAGTTGTTAATGAATTTATATATTAATATGATTCACGTTTTACAATATTTATACTAATAACATGTTGTGTTTCGTAACTGAATATCGCTGCAAAACACGATATGCGTATAAAGTCTTGATACATTGCTTAACAATAGCATTATTGATAATTAAATATTTAATGGTTTTCTTGTTTATATATATAATACTAGCTGACCCGTACGGTGTTGCCCGTGGTGGTTGGTATTTTCAGTATTTTTAACGTAATTGTATTCTTTTAAGTGTTGAGTGAGTGAGTGGTAATTGGCTTTTATATATATAGATCTTAAATAATAAAAGCACTATTGTACTACAAACAAACAGATTGTCTATGTCAAAATAAATTAAATTCATATAATTAAATTTATTATAGCAAAATAATATTATTTATTTTGTTTCATTCTTGCATTGCCGTCCTAGACATCACCACCAAGAGGAGCGTGCATTGGCTGATGACAAATTGTAACTATATACAACTGAGCCTGCCACATAGTGATAATTTGTTTAGCTGCCCATTACAACTTGTACCGAAATCAAATTTATTCAAATAAAGCCTAGATATTGTGTTATAAAGTTATAACTCAATTACCCTTGTGATTTATACCATACTGACTGCCTCTATTATATAAATACTAATTATATTATAAATTAGGTTGTGGTTAGACTTAATTATATTTTCTCTGTTGTGTAAAATTAGACTCCCTTTATCGAAGGGATACATGCTATTAGTCAATTATTTATTGCACGAGTCTTGCTATAAATATTATAAATAATAGAGAGTATTACATATAATGTTAAAACACCAATAACGTAATTTTTTTAGTGCATCATAACTATTTAATATAGTAAGTAATTAATACAAGAAAATTATTATGAAAAGCACAAATTCGAATTGTTTTGTTAAAAGATTTATTACAATACGAAATAAATTTAATTACAGATAGTCATTAATTAAATGCTATTATAATTTTTACATAACTTTTTATTGGAGAAGCATTTATACTTAAACATTTGAATTTAAATTGTTAACAGGTAGGACAGATCTATTCAGAAATACATCAAATAAAGTGGTCACAAAGAAAATAATCCTTTAAAAGTTTGCTATACATAGTTGCACGAAAATAACTTTATTATTTTTTATCACTAAAAACTATGCGTATAAAGCTATTTCAGTAACAACTAAAAATACAAATACAAATGATATATACTACTCTGTGATAATTTAAGAATGTATATGACATAAAGACAAAATTGTCACAGTACAAACAAATCGATAACAATACAAAGGTTTTTCAAAATGTTCTACTTTATATTACAAATAAATTAAAATAAATCTGGTTTAATTATTAACATTCACTGGCATACATAATATGTATGATATAATTTTATTAAATATTAATCATATTTTTTAAACTAATTTGTATGTGTTACAGTTTGAACAGTGTTTTAATACATGGTTTGTGTATTGGTTTTACCAACATCAGTTGTCATTTTAATATTACATCATTTTTTAAGTTGCTCAACAGCAAACCAATATATTCATTTTGAGAAACAGTAACCAGATTATTATCTGGTATTATTTAAGCATTTAAAAAAATAAATATGTAATACAAGTAATACATTTGAAAATATCTAGAAATTAAGATTTGTGAATTTATGTTAGGAAATTGTATTTTGATAAAAGGGGATTGTCTACTGAAAAATAGAAAATCTGTATTTCAAATAATGTTTTATATTATTACTACTACTAAGTAACATCTTACATATAAAATAATTCAGCATAGTCTTTGACGTTTGGTGACTTTATTTGATTTCTATTTCTGGAGATTTGCCGTTCCGATTTTCGTACGGATTGTTTTAAATTTGAAAATTTAGTTTATATTATAAAAATACTATGAAATAAAATGTTTATGTCATCTATATATTTACACATATAAGACATTTTTTGTAATTTCTTTGTATTTGGTTACTTCCCAATTGATGAATATTTCCCTAGCTGATTTCCATGCTGTTTGTTGTTATCACAATATTATGAATTTTTATTTTAATTTCATAATTATATTATTTTATATTTTTATTCTTTTGTTTTAATTACTACTATAATGATACATATTTCTGGAGAACTACTTGCCGTTTTTCATGCGGTTTGTTTTAAATGAAATAAAAAGTAGACGTTATAAAATGTTTAAAAAAAAGAAATACACATTTTCAATATTAAATTAGGAAAAGTAATCTTTATCTTCGTAAGGAAAATTGTTAAATGCCATATTGATTTTATAATTATATTTATAAGGGTACATTTTGGGTTTTTTGGTTTATTTTTTAATTATGTTGATACCTATTTCTGGAGGTCTACCAGGAAAATTCTTGTTTTTTTATGAAAAAAGTTGCCATTATTATCAACAAATTATTAAATGCTATATTTAATTAATTTTTATAATTATAATGGCACTTACTTTTAGGTTTAACTCCAAAGGATAGATCTGGAGACCTTCTGCCAGATTTTAAGTGAAAATATTGTTTCATTACTACTATTAACAAATTATGAAATGTAATTTGAATTTCATTGTTATATTAATTTTATAAGGGCAGTTTTTCTAGAGATCTAATTACATGCCGTTTTTTTAAAGAAATTATAACACTTTTTTTGTCATAAGAGATGTAATTTTTATTAAAAATTAGATTTATAGGGTATCACTTTTATGATACAAACTTATTTATAAATATTTCTGGATATCTAACAGGTTGATTTTCGATAGGTTTGATTTAAATGAAAGATTTATAATAATTTGTATCATTATTATCAAAGAATTATTAAACGTAATTTTAATTTCCTTGTTATATATTTACATTGACACTTGTTGTTTTTTGTTTGTTTTATATTATAACCCTATTGATACATGCTTCTGGAAATTGTGTTTACTCTAGGACGTTTTTCCCAGCACATCTGAAACATCCGATCTCGGGAGACATTTTCACCCAGTTTGTATATAAGTACGTTCAGCAAATTTCAACGCATTGCATTATTAATTAGAATAAAGAAATTTTTTTAGTTATACAACTTTTTGGCCTTTAAACTGCATACACCGTTGAACAAGCTTAAGTTAAATTGTGTTCGGAATCTGTGCTTTATCCTACATGATTATCGTTACTTTTAGTACCACTAAAGACATTAATAGTACTGTAAACTTATAAAATATAAACACCAATAATCCTATAGAAGATATTTTAAAATAATAAAATAGACTTTGTAGCGGCATTATCTCACTGTTCTTTTTAACCAACTTCAAAAAAAGGAGGAGAAGGTTCTCAATTCGACCTGTTTATATGCTTTTTGTATGTTTGCTCAGCGATTACTCCGAAACTAATGAACCGATTTCGATAAACAAAATTTAATGAAAGACGATCATGCTTTGGTGGTCCCACTCCAGTTTTTTTTAAATTGGCCCAGAACTTAGCTAGTATTTGTCAATAAAGTAATTTGAATTTTCAACTAGAATCTATATATTATATAAAACTGAAATACCACTGACTGACTCACTCATCACAATATCTCGAAAACCATACCTCCTAGGAATTTGAAATTTGGTACACACATTGCTCATAGGCCTTAGATTTGAACTTAGAAATAATTTTGATGTATTTCGCGTTTAAGGGTTGAAACAACCCCTAAAACCATAAATATTGTTTGTTTTATATCTCAAAAACCATAGGCATAGGATCGTGGAATTTGGTACGCAAATTGTATTGCTCATATGTGCTAGAGGCGCACTAAGAAAGGATTTTAAAATATTTCGTGTTTAAGGGTTGAAACAACCCCTGAAACCATAAATATTGTTTGTTTTATATCTCAAAAAACATTTCGCATATTGCCGTGGGGTTGGCATGCGAAGCACGCAATGCTTTGTGTATTGAAGATACTCCCAATATGCGGAATGGCTTAGGAAGCACGCAATGCATTGTGTATTGAAGATACAACCAATATGCGGAATGGCGTGCGAAGCATTTTGCATCTAGGCTATTTAGCACCGTCGTGAATAGACCTATTTCCCAAATTGTTGGTTGAAACCCAAAAACATGATCCTATAAACTTAATTTTGGAAATTTGCTCAACTCACGTCAGCGGTTTAGCTGCGTGGTCGAATTATTATGATTGTCCATCGATATTCCGGAATTAATGAACCGATTTCGATAAATCTTTTTGAAGTAAAAACTTCTGTTGACCCATTCATTTTTTTGCGTGGGTATCTAAATGAAATCTCAAGTCACGAATCGTCACAAATATCTCGCGACACGAATCCATTAAATTTTTTTCTAATGTAATTTTATATTACTGGTTTATAGCTGTCGTACAAGCTTAGTTCAGGTAAATAAATACAACTTGTTTATAACAGTCGTACCCGGCTTCGGTCAGGTAAATAAGGAAAACTTGTTACAGCTGTCGTACCCGGCTTCGTTCAGGTTAAAAAGGAACACATTTTTTTAACTGTCGTACCAGGCTAGTTCAGGTAAATAAGTATAAATTTTAAAAGCTGTTGTGCCCGGCTTCAGTCAGGTAAATAAGGAAAACTTATTATAACTGTCGTATCCGGCTTCGGTCATGTAAATAAGGAACAGATATTTATATTTGTCATACCATTTTTTTTTTTATAGCTGATGTATCCGTCATCGGTCAGGTAAATAAGGAAAACTTATTACAGCTGTCGTACCCGGCTTCGGTCGTGTAAATAAGGAACAGATGGTTATATTTGACATACACAAGTTAAATAATTTATAGATGTCGTATAATACTTAGTTTAGGTAAATAAGTGAAACTTTTTTATAACTGCCGTACTAGGATTCGGTCAGGTAAATAAGATACGCTTTTCTTTTTAGCAGTCGTACCAGGCTTAATTCAGTTAAATAAGGAAAACGTATTACAGCTGTCGTACCCGGCTTCGGTCATTTAAATAAGGAACTGATGTTTATATTTTTGTCATACCAAATTTTATATTGCTGTTGTACCCGTCTTCGGACAGGTAAATAAGGGAAACTTGTTTTTCTGTCATACCCGGCATCCTTCATGTAAATCAGTAAAAAATTGTATAAATGTCTTAAAAGAGTTAGTTCAGGTAAGTAAGTGAAACATTTTTATACCTGTCTTTATAGCTTTTTAGCTGTTTTTTATAATTTTGTAATAAAATATTTAAAAAATAATTTAAAAAAACATACTTCTTAAATCGCATTATACAGTAAATACAAAATAATTCATTAACACCTTTTAGGAAATACAATTTTTTCTTTAATCTGCACATCGCTCTAAAAATCAAAAAATAATAAATTTTTGAAAAAATAAACCAACTTCAAAAAAACAAAACAACAAAATGCTGAAACTAAAAAGTAAAAAATAATTACTATATTGAGCAAACGTAATTTATTCAAAGCCGATACAAACAAATTTTTGAAGTCGGTACCAAATTTACCCTCAATTTAACACCATTTTAGTTCTTCTGAATCTACTACTCCTCAAATTTTATATCTATTTCTTCAATCGTTAAAAGATACAATGATCGTTCAGAAATGCGATTTTTTCTCTTTTTTTACCATTTTCCAACAGCTTATCACAAATTCACAAAACAATCACAACCAAATTTATTGAAATTCGGACAGGATGTCTGTCGGGTCAGCTATTAATCAAATATTTCTTAAAAGACCAGTTTATTCAAATTTGTATGATTAAGCAAATATTTTTGTTGAAAATTTGAGTCAACTTTAATCAACTAATATAAAAGTGAGTTTACGTCCGTACATGCATGTATGCGTACGTGAGTAACATATAACAGCTAATTTCACTCATAATTGGTAATACTTAAACAAATCCAA